>CAUYQG010119792.1:0-40769 GCA_963574415.1 Tarsius wallacei | reverse complement strand
AAGCAACAAACTTCTCAAACTTTTGTATTTCATATGTTTTATATATTGTATTCTTCCAATGAAGTAACTAAAGAAAGTAAAATGTTATTTAGAAAAATCATACTGAAAAGAAAATATATTTATTATGTATTAAGTGGAAGTGGATCATCATAAATGTCTTCATCCTCATTGTCTAAACATTGAGGAGGCTGAGGAGGAGGAGGAAGAGGAAAGATTGGTTTTGCTGTCTCAGGGGTGGCAGAGTGAAGTTTGCTTATAGTTTATAGTAGATTCAAAGTATCTGATTTGTTTATGACTCCATCTATTTCTATCTACTAAAAATTAGCAGACCATATGCGTGTAATTTTTTTCTTTCCTGTTTTTTATATCACTGAGACTTTACATTTTGGTGTTTCTTTGTAGTCAAAACGCAGGGCAGCATTGTAAACAAATGTGCCAATTCATTTTGTTCATTAAGACTGTCATCTACCCAGCTTAGCTAAGCCCTTGTTTTTCTTTTATTTTTCTATCCTTTTTCTTTTCTGAATGGACAGGGTTAGGCAGATAGTTCTCATTGGTAATTATCTGGTATCTGTTTCATGGTTCAACATCACATTGTCCTGGGTTTACCTGAAAATTCATTGTTATCATTATTAGCATGGTTGCCTTCGCTTATGACATTTAGTTCCGGGTTTCCTGAAGCTATAGATAATTTAATTCCTGCTAAATATAATTTAGATATAATATCATATGAGTCAAAATATTTAAAATATAAATAAAAGCATTAAAATAATTTATTTATAAAACATACATATTTATGAAGCAAATAATTCATTTATATAAAACAAACATAAATTTATTTGCACATAGCATGGTAAAAAGTTAAAAAGTTGTTTTCAAACTTCCTTCAAAAATCATATTTAACATTTTATGAGACCTGCCATTTTTCACTAATGATTATAATTTTTGCATATTCAGCAAGTTACTGATACTCTTTCTCTCCCTATATTTTGGTGACTAATTCCTGAAATTGACTAAAATTATTGAAGTGTTCCTACTAGTCTTAATTTGTCATGAGTAAAGATGACAATTAAATAACATTTTTTAAAATTAAATAGAAGGAAAAAAAACCTAAATTGTGAACAAGTAATCTAAATTGCTATATTTATGTAATGTAATAATGTTTATACTTTCTAAAATTAATATAAATATAAACTTATTTTCTTAAATTAGGATATCATGAACTTATTTGCTTGAACTTACATTCTTCTAATTTTGTATTTACAAATTAATTTAAAAAAACCTTTAATTTTACAGATTATACATTTTTGTAGTGACATACTGTAAATTAATATATACTGAAACTTTTAGAAAAATACAGAGTATTAAAAAGCAAATGGACTATTATTTATTAAAATAAAACTTAAGCCCACTGTCTCTTTAAATCGTATTTGAAAATACTCTAATTTTGACAGTAACTGATAATTTTCCTTTTTTATTAATGTCAGCATATAATTAACGTAGCTATTAAGCTGCTAATAGGCACTTAACACTGTGGTAGCTTATCATAAATAGCATTAACAGTTCTACAACTTTTTCTTGCAGGTCACTTAATATATCACATGAAATTAAATAGAATCACATAAAATAAAATGAAAATGGAAGTAACTAAGTCAAACAGATTCTGCATATGAACAGTATTAACAAAGCTTACAAATGGCTCATAAAGTCAATTTCTATAAAGTTAAATTCCACACATGTGATTATAATATTTTTCAATTTTGTTTTTCCCTGAATAATTTAAAAATACAATTTAAAAAGGCTTAAAATATGGATTTTTACTGAAACCCATTTTTGAAATTAAATGACTTAAATTTCATGACAAAGAAAAGCAAACTAGAAGAATACCAATATAACACTGTCTTGTCCATGCACCTATCTATCAAAAGAAAGAGCAGCAGGAAGTTATTTCTACCCTGGCATAAAGCTGCAGGAAATGTAATGTTGAAAAATGATTTTCTTTTGAAGTTTGTAGGTATCCAGTATACATTGTAATGATAGTTATTGATTTGTTTCCTCAGTTAAGACACATATACTTACTATCTAACTCCTTATATTGCCTCTAAAATTATCCTAATGTAGATATTGTTTTGTAAGAGTTGACTGTAGTTTCAACTACCATATTGTATCAAGTGAACCATCTAGAGGTTGTAAATAATCTATATTTAAATTTGTATTGCATTTCTCCGTAAATATTTAAGATTCACGGAATGCATGTGAAGAAAACATGCTGAAATAGATATTTCTGCTGTGCATCTAATTTGTCAAAATATAGTGAAGTTATAGTAAGTTTTTATAACCCCAATTTCTATGTATTGCATAAATGACAATACCAATTGGCAACTGGTTCTGAAACACTAGTGAACATTAGCAACTAACTCAATTTTAACACATAGTAAGTACTTGAAAAATATTTGCTGAATGCATAAATACATATATTAATGCATCTCACGTTTTGTAATATGAATAAATAAAAGTCAGAACACTTGAGACTATTTACAAATCTATTAATATATAGACTTAAAATAACAATCCCTGACTAAGCTCCATCATTGGAAAACATAGGCAATCCCAAAGAAGTAGTGTAAAAAAGCATAATGTTTCCTGAACTTCACATTGAGTAGAATTTTGATTTTTATCTTAAGTAGAATGCGATTATGAAATCTTATAACATGGAGTTTGAGATAACGGACTTTGAATTTGAAGCAATTCACCCAAATTCCAGTCATAGTTAGGTGAACCCCAGGCAAGACTCTTAAGCTCCCTAAAACTTTGTTCTTTATTTATAAAGTAGGGAAAGTAAGACTGATGTAAAAAGAGATTAAAGAATTTAGAAAACAATTGACAGGTCAAAACTCGTAATAAGTACATCATAAAATTCAAGGGGGTAGCCGAAACACGGGGAATTATCTTTTGGAGGATGGGCCCTTTGTAGTACATGCTTCCCCCACTATGTAAGTGTTCTAGGAACCCATTGTCATCCGTATGCCAGCTAGCATTTTTGTGAAAGGCTGTGGTCAGCTTCAGTGAATTTTTTTTGGAGATGAATTTGCTCATTTCATGATGGGTGATTTATGAGCACACCTGCCCACATCTCCCTGAGTGTTCATCAGTTTTTGGCAAAAAAGGAATGATTCCCACCCCCCACCCCCATGCACCACCCTTTCTATTCACCCGTTATTGATCTGAGCAACTTTTTTTTGCCCTCACGATGAAAAAAGTCCGCAAAAGAAAACATTTTGCTGATGTGGAAGAGGTAAAACAAACAAACAAAAAAACTGCAGAAGCGCTAAAAGGTATCAAAATTGATCATTTCAAAAGCTGCTTTGAGCAGTGGAAAAAGTGTCTTAAAAAGTTTATTGTGTTAAACAGAGAGTATTTGGAAGGTGACTGAAGTTAAAATATGTAAGAATAAATACACAATCTTTTATAAATAAATTATGGATTTTTGTGGTCTTCCCTTGTATTGCTTTTATTATATAGACAAACATCATAAAAATAAGAAAATCAATTTTATTCTTGATGTGCATAATTATAAAATATTTTCAACATATTCATAACTATAAAACAAAATCAATTACTTTTTTACCTCAATAAGTAATTGTATTATATTATTTATTTTTAAATAAATTTTGTGATTTTATGTGAGGTTTACATCATGGTGTTATGGGATATATGTAAATAATAAAATGGCTTTTTATAGTAAAACAGATTACCATATCTATTATTGTCAATTATTTTGTGTGACAAGAGCTGCCAAATGCTACTTATTTAACAAAAATCCCAATACAATATAATTTTACTAATTGTATTCCTCATGTTGTACAGTAAATTTCTGGACTTATTCATTGTATATATCTGCTATTTTGTATCCTTTGACCTACATCCCCATCTCCTCTCCCATCCCCCACCCATAGTAACTACTATTTCTCTGTAGTATCATGGAATTTCTGTTTTTTATCTGTCTAACTTATTTCACTTAGCATAATGTCCTCCATTTTCATTCACATTGTGGCAAATGGCAGGATCTCTCTTTTTTTTTTTTTAAGGCTGAATAATACTCCATTGTGTATATGTGCCACATTTTCTTTATTCATTCATTCAGCATTGGTCATTTGCATTGCTTGTATATCGTGACTGTTGTGGATAATACTGCAATGGACGTGGTAGCACAGCTATCTTCACAATGTTTATGTATATCCAATATATGTCCATTATGTGAAAAAAAGAAAAACACATATTTGTTCATTACATGGCTTAAATTCTCTAGGATTTCCTTATTTAAATGTTAAAGTACTGGAGGGTGTCAAAAATTGTATATTCTTTGTATGAATAAAGCATAATAATATATATATATTTTTACATACAGATATGTTCAATATGTCTATATAGCCTTTGATCTTTAGGGAATCACACATTCTTTATAAACTTATTGCTGATTTTACTGAAGCTTACCCCTTTCAATGGCCACTCATATACAAGTTCAACAATATTGTAGGAAGCAATATCAATTAAAAAATCAAGTGTATTTTTTAAACTAAAAATAATCTATATAAAAGTTAAATTAAAGAACCCACTTTATTTTCACAGCATCAAAGTTAATGAAATATTTGAAAATAAATTTGACCTCCTCCCAGAAAATGGGCAAGATTGGATAATTCAAATCATCATTGAAATAAATTTATAAAACCTGGATAGAGAGATATTCCAGATGAATGGACTAAAAGACATAGTAGATGCTGATAATATTACATAAATTAACCTAGAGTTTCAAAACATTTTTTTTTCAGAATCCTAGGTGTTATTTTTGCAGGAATTGACAAGTTAATTCTAAATTTATATGAAAATTCAAAAGGCTCATAACTACCAACAAAAAACTTGAAAATAAAAGAAAAAAAATTGATGACTCAAACTTTCTAATTTTGAGAAATGTCTTAGAAGAAATCAACCCTGACGACACCTTTATTCTTTGCAAAGCTACCCAATGAAATCAATTTGATACTGATATCACAATAGAAAACTGAACCAATAGAATAGAATAAAGAACAAAAGTAATGTTATATTTATGTTCTATTTTTGACAATGCTCATAAATCAATTAAATGTGAAAAAAATTGTCTTTAATAATTAGCACTAAGACAATTATTTAATCTTATGCAAAATAATGGAGTTTTAACCCTATACCTCCAATTATATTTTTAAAAATGCTTCACTGACTTAAATATAAAAAATAAAATTAGAAATCTCATAACAGAAAGCATTGTAGAAAATCATTATGACACTGGATAAAGCAACATTTTTTAGATATGATATCAACCAAAAAAATAGATACATTAAACTTCATAAAATTAAATTATTTTGTTTTTCAAATGCAACCATAAAAAAACCCAGAATAGGCAGAATAGGAAAAAAAAAATATTTGTAAATTATATATTTTATAAATAACCTACACTTAGAATATACATAGGACACTTACAACTCAACAATCTCAACAATATAATGATTTTTTAAAAATTGAACAAAAGAAAAAAATTAAATAAGTATTTCTCCAGAGAAGATATGCAAATATTCAACACGTAAATGAAGAGCTGCTCAATATCATTAGAGTGTAGGAAAAGGTAAATTAAAACCACAACAAAATACTACTTAATACTGAGTAGGATGGTTTAAATTGTAAACAATATATATGCTGACAAGGATATGGAAACATCAAAACCTTTATACATTGTTGGTGGGATGATAAAATGTTGCAGCCACTTTAGAAAACAGTTGGAACTTTCTCAAAATGTTAAACACAGAGTTATCATACAACCCAACAATTGTAGTCTTGGTTATACACCCAAGAATTAAAAATGTATGTCTCCAGCAAAACTTGTCCTCAGACATCCTTAGCAACAATAATTAGAATATTTAAAGGATGGAAACAATTCATATGCCCAGCAATTGATGGATGGAGACATATGAATGAGGTATATTCTTTTAATGTTATATTGATTAACCATATTATGAGATGAATTATATCCCCACAAAATTTATATGTTGAACTCCTTACCTCTAGTATGTTAGAATGTGACTGTATATAGAAGTAAAGACAACAAAGACGTAATTAAAGTAAAATGGGGGCATTAATTTAAGCCTTAATCCGGTATGACTGAAGTTTTTATGAGAAAATGAAATTTGGACACAAGCATTCATTGTGAGAAGACTACATGAAGACATAGGAAGAAATGACCATCTAAACATCAGTGAGAGATATCTTAGAAGAAATCAACCCTGACAACACCCTGATCTCTGACTTCTAGACTCTAGAATTTTGATAAAATAAATGTCTATTGTTTAAATGATCTAGTCTCTGGCATATGTTATAACAGTCCAGAAAGCTAATGCAAGCCATAGAAAAATGAAGTACTGACACATGATACAACATGAATAAACCTTGAAATCATTATGCTAAGTTAAAAAAAAGTCAAACATTAAAGAGATAATTTATATAAAATGCTTAAAATAGGCAAACTCATAAAGACAGAAAGTATATTAATGTGGGTAGGCCATGTTCCAGATAGTGGGACTCGATATTGACTATCAATGAATATGAAATTTCTTTCTAGAACGAATAACATACTCTAAAGCTAGATAGTAATGTTTGTTAAGACTTGTGGACATTCTAAAAACCGTTAAAATGTACACTTTAAAAGAGTAAATATTATACTACATGAGCAATATCTCAATAAAAAATATGGAAAGATAGATGATAGATGATAAATAGATTAGATAGATAGATGATAGATAGATAGATAAAATAGGTGGATGTAATTACACTTTGCTTTTTTTTTTCTTGTTTCTTTTCATTCGTGCTTAGAGACCAGACTTTATTCTATGTAATGGCATGATCTTAAAAAGTCTTCCCAAAGATTTCATTCTATGCATCACCAATTTTCTTTCTTCAAATTCTGTCTCATAGATCCTTCAAATTTGTGTTAAAGTTCTAATCAAATCTTATAGAAGAAATACTTACAATTCCAAATCCTCTCTAGATACAAAATAATTGTTCTGTCTTTCTTACAGTCTAAATCTGGAGTGCATGGATAGTTTCAACCCATCAAATTACTTTTCATCACTTCTTATTAGTGAGTAATTGACTTTACTCATCATCTTCATTTCACTGAAACTTCTTTCTCCATTACCAAAAAATAAAACTTTAATGTCATTGAACTCAAAAATCACTACCTTACTTAAATTCTTGAAAGTGCTTGACATTATTGTCCATCTCTCTTCTAAATACATTTTTTGTTGTATCTATGATTCCTTTTTATAACCTAACTCTATGTCCAGTGTTCTTTTCTCAATCTCTTTTATATATTTTACCCTACTCATACCATTAGGTAGACATTTCTAAAAGTTATTTTTTCTCTTATTCTATGTACACCTCACTGCCAATCATGTTACCATGCCATTTATATAATACTTTCAGGTATTTTTTCTTGATCAAATCTGTATTGAAACTTAGACCCTAATTGCTGATTACTTTCTAACATAATAACTTATATTTTCCATCTAAAAATTCTGTAATTTTTGTTCAACAACTCTGCTTTTTCTCCAGTGTCTCATCCCCACCTATAAAATGTCACCACCATAATCCACTTTGCCAAAACAAGAAAGAAGTTATCTTGGAGTGCTCTTTCTTGCTCACCACCCCCACATCCACTTAAACTTAAGTCTTTAAATTTCAAAATTTCACACCTATCTTCCAATTCTGTTGCCCCTTTTCACTCCCATTGTCATTTACTCCCGTCCTCTGCTTGACTTACAGTTAGAGTGCCTATTTCTGTGTTTACTATAAGGTCTTATAATCTACATATACAATGTGATTTTAAGTCAAATTTAAATGCAATTTATTATTATGGAAATACAAAAACTCCCTACTGCTTTCAGGATAACACCTAAGCACATTATCGTTGCTCTTTAAACCCTGCATTAGTTCAACCTTATCTCTTTAAGAGCCATAGTCTTACAACTATCCCCTTCACTTTCATTTTCCAGACAAACTGGATTACTTACAGTTTTTCCATCATATACATTGCTCTTTCTCACCTCCAGGCTTTCAGATATTCTATACCAGTGGCCCCAAAACTTTTTGGTATCAGGGACCAATTTTATGGAAAACAATTTTTTCACAGACAGGAAGTTTGGGATGGTTTGGAGATGATTCAAATGCATAACATTTAATGTGCACTTTATTTCTATTATTATTACATTGTAATATATAATGATATAATTCTACAACTCACCATAAAAAGAAAAAAGAGATGCAGATGGAAGTGGACAGGCCATGCGCAGACTAAAATAAATGTCGGATTCTGACTTAAAGTCTGCCATAATATGCAGCTGTATCACTGAAGTACATCAACTCACTTGCCATTCACTGATGGGGTTTTGATAAGAGTCCACAAGCAATCAATCTATTTTGGTCTCTGTGCAGTCAAACCTCACTGCTAATGTTATACATGCAGCCTCTCCCCAACGCTAGCATCACTGCCTCACCTCCACTTCAGATCATCAGGCATTAGTTTCTCATAAGGAGTTCACAATAGGGTTTGTGCTTCTATGAGACCCTAATACAGGTGCTGATTTGACAAGCGGTGGAGCTCAGGTGGTAACAACAGCAGTGTGGTGTGGCTGTAACTAGAGATGAAGCTTTGATTGCTCACCCGCTGCTCACCTCCTGCTGTGTGATCCAGTTCTTAAAAGTATCAGACTGTGGCCCAGGAGGATGCGACCCCTGTTCTATACACTCTTCTTAAAAGTTTTCCTTTGACTTTTCATTTAAATACTGCTTCTAACTCAGATATTGGTTTAGAAATCACTTCTACTATATACAAAGGTGCCCAATTTCCAAATCATTTTACTCTGAAAGAAAACTAAATTTTCCTTTCAATGACCAAACCATGATTTAACGTAACTATTCATTACGTTACTAGTGGGAACCCCACCAATATAACATCTCAAGGCCATATAGAGCAGTTCACTATTACATCACCAGTTCCTAGGACACAGTAATATAAAAAATATATGGAATGACTATATAGCATATAAGGTATTTCTCTAGGCAGTGGTCTTTTAAAACATTCAAAGTATGAATTAAATGGCACATAGATTTACATTTTGCTTCTGTTAGGGATAGTTACTTTTCAGAAATTAAATAATCGACTTTAATTTTTAAAAGTGAGACATCAGAAAGAATTTATAAAATCCTAAATTTTTCAAAATGAACTTCATTTAGGTGGTTTGTTTTATGTTTATCTCCTTATTTATTTGTCTAGCTTAAAGTAATACTTGTAAGAAATTCAGGTGAAATAATAGTAGTTACCCAGGTTTGATGCATTAAAAGTGTGTATTACGAGTGGGCATATAAAAACAAATATAAACATAATGATCATATTTTGTTGCTATGTACTATAACGTCTTTTATAATAGTTTTTTATTCACAGGTTTCTGTTTTTGTTTAACAAAATATTGAATACATGCAAAAAATATTTACAATTCACATTTAGTAAAAATTGCAATAAAATGAATACATATGCATAGAGGAAGAAACTGAAAATTTAAAGCCAACTATGTGCCTGATCACATCGTATTCTCTATGTGTATCCATGAAGCAATAATTTTGCTAAATTGTATTAATTTTTTAGTTGCCTTTACAAATATTTCACATAAATATGTAACCATAAGCATACTATTGAACTTTATACATCTTTGAATGTTAAAATGGAATTATTTATATAAAATGAATAAGTAAAAACTTTTTTCCATATTCTTGTCATGGGACATTTAGGTTGATTCCTTTTTTTTCTGTAATAAATATTGCTATTGTAAAATTTATTGAACTACCTTCTGATCTATTTAAGCGACTCATGCAAACATCTAGATTCATAATATAATTATGAATTATTTTTAATGGATTTATAAAGTTTAGATACTCTTCAGCAATGTATTAGATTTCCATTACTCCAATCTTTATCAACCTCTGAAGTTACCATAACTTATACAGTTTGCTTGACTGGAGCATGTAATTTCTTGATCTCTAATTTTCATTTTTTACATTGTTGATTTTTTTATACTGAAAACAGTTTCCAGATGATTGTCACCTGCTCAAGTGTTCTCTTCCTTAAAATGATTGTCTAAGAATTTTATTCTCTATTTAATTGGTGTTCTTGAGACTATTATTTGCTAAGAATCCTTTATTTTTTAACTAAAAATTTTACCACTGTAAATTATTTTTTTCTGGTTGGCAGCCTATCTTTTTATTTTCTACATAGTGAATACTAATGAATTCTGAGTGAAACATGTCAGTCTTTTTCCAGGGTTTCCTTTTTCATACTAATCATAAATATATAACCTGCAATGTTTAATAATTTTTCCCTGTTTATGTCAGTCCTTAATACAGTTAGAATTGATTTCCTTATGTGAGACAAGAGATAAAATACTATTTCTATATAAATCAAAAATTGTCGTAAGATTATTCAGAAAAAAGTTCTTTCCAAGCCTCATTACTTTTGTTGCTAAAGATTAGTGGCAGTTTTAAAAGTTTGAGAAAATTATAGCATTTTTAGCTTTGTCTGCAAAGGAAAGGGAAAATGGAAGTGAAAAAGTGAAATGGAAGGCTAAGAAATCACTCGGCAACTTTATTCTTTTAACATTCTTTATACTATACTTTTAAATTTAAAAAAAACCTGTCCATAAGATCTTTTTATATGTTCCTAAATTTGTTTATTTTTCCACATTGATCCATTTAATTAAGCTATATAGCTAAAATCCATTTTAAATTTTTTATTTGTAATGTAGAATACACTTTTTAAAGAAAACAAATAGAAAATTCAATATGACATTTGTATCTTAGTTTGTGAACATTTGAGTACAATTTTCTATTCAAATAACTTGTAAGTAAAAGAGCAATCACAATCTATCTTACCTGATTTTTAATGATTTTGCTAGTTCCATATATTAGGAAAAAATGTCATACCATTTGTCTTTCTATTTCAACTATCATATATCAGATTTAAATAATAACATTTTATTGTTTATTTATTTTATACTGTAATTGTTCTCTGTGCTAAACAGCACGGTAGTTTAGCCATTTAAAGAAATTCATGCAGATTTTAATACACAATTTGTTTCACTATAAATTCTTGTCATGTCTAAAAAATACATTCAAAGAGAGTAGTTTGAACTAAACAACTCATATGATTTAGAAACACTTTTATCTTAAGCCTTTAATCTAAACTGCTTTACTCACACAGAAAGGGACTTTTAACAGTCCATTCTGTTATTATTTCTACCAGGTACTTATTTTAAAATAGTGAATACATATTGCCAAAAGTAAAATCTCTACATACATTTTTTAAAAAATATCATATTTAGCTTTGAAAATTATTTCTGTTTGATTTTTTTAGTGCTTCTTTTAAAGTAAAGGCAGGAAGTAGCTTGTTTTTAATTTGGTGACAAGTATTCATTAAACCAATACATAAAATATTTTAAATAAATGTTCTCTGTACTAAAATATCCATCTCAATTTTCTATAAAAGTTATTTTATAGTTATTAATCTACTTAATAGGAATGAAATATCACTGCACAGTTCAAATTTGCATTTAGAAAAGGAAAGACTAAAATTATTAAAAAATAATTTTACCTTTTTAAAAAATAATGATTTAATTATCTTGCAATATAGATGATGCTGTAAAAAAATACAAAAAAAATTGTACAACAGAAGGGAAAAGTTTGTGAGTAGATTCTGCCTCTGATACAGGCATTTCATCTGTATTCTATGGTGAAACTCTAACGATTTGGTCAGAGCATTGATTCAACCTCCATGCAGCAGAGTTTGCACATAGACAGCAAACATGGAGGAATGATCCCCCTTCTTTTGATTCTGGACTGAAGCAGAAAATTATCTGCTCTGAGCTTCTGCCACACTCCCACTAAAACAATTTTATAATTTGTTTATTAAAATACACTTCTGTGTATTTAAAAGAAAAGTAGGAAAAATTATTATTTAATTTTAATGTATGTATGTGTAGGAAGTGGAGTTCACATAAGTTTCTCACTGCATAGAACTTTGAATTTTGACTAATTTATTCCCTTAAGATTTGCCTTCAATTTGTTTGCTTATGCTTCCTTTATCCTCTTAAAAATTTCATTCTACTCTATTTCGTCAACAATACTTTGCTACTTTTAAATATTTTCCTTATTTATTTATTCATTTATTTTTTAATTTGAGTTTCACTTTGTCACCCAGGCCGGAGTGCAGTGGCACACTCACTGCCACCCCAATGTCGACTTGCTGGGCTCCGAGGATTCTTTTGCCTCAGTCTTCCAAGTAGCTGGAACTACAGGTGTGCGCTACCATGTACGGCTAATTTTTTTTTTTTTTTATTTTAGAGACAAGTTCTCACCAAGTTGGCTGGGCTGGTCTCAAACCTGTGGGCTCAGGCAATCCACTTACCTTGGCCTCCCAAAGTGCTGGAATTATGGGCTGAGTCACCAAGCATACTTGAAACAAAGCCACATTTCTTCCACTTGAGAATACGCTTTCATTAAGTTGGCTTCCTCTAGGTTCGGCCTTTCACTTTACTACCGGTTATATTCAGCAGACTCTGTCAAACACAGATAAACACCTTTGCCAAGCACAATGTACATTTTCTTTTTTAAAAAAGTTGTCCCTGCTTATGCTATTTTGTCTGCTTTTCTGTTAACATACTAAACCTCTCAGTATTAGAACAAGGCCGATTCAGCTTTATGGAGTCATATTCTGAGCATTACCTGCAATATGTGTGTCTTTATCTAATCTGTGTAATATATGTTGATGTTTAATCATTAGGATAATAACTAAATGCTGTATTTCTCCACAGAATATCTGTTATAGATGTTAATTATAGATAAAAGAGAAACACTACACTGAGAAAAATGTTATTCTTGTTGGTTTCAATAGTGTCATTGTCATTTCTGAATACAGCTCACCATTTATTTCTGATTACCTTGAAATACAGAAACCGTTATGTCTGCATGGCTAAATGTTTCAGGTTCATTTGACTGCAAGTTGTTCAATAAAAAATTTTAGTCACATTTTTCAGTTTTGATTGCGTTAGGCTTATACTATCACTGAACTGTAGGAAACCTGAATTGAAATAGAGAAAGTTTCAGAATATAAAAAGTCAATAACTTCCATTGTAATTTCTACTTTGAATGAAAATTACAAAATTTTATAATTCAGAATTTATGATTTTATTTAATTGATACTGTATGCAACTTATGCAAATACAGAGGAGATGGAAGAAAAAAAGAAAATTCTAGTAACTCTTTGAACCTGTGTTGAAGGCTGGAATTACAGCTTTCTTTGGGAAAACTTAGCCTACAACTTAGTTGAGTCATGAACAGAAGTGATTTTGATGTGAGACTTCCTTCCATTATATCCCATATGATCAGCATTTAAGGTGAGGAAATCTTCTGGGCCTGAAATGAGAGATTCATCTGAGGATGCTAAAATGACCTTGGGAATTGAAGAAAGGAATGAGACCATCTAGCCATCTTTTGGGAAGGAAGAATTTGTATGAATACAGCATGTTCATCTACTCACAACTTTAAAATGTCAGAGCTGGCATAAAATTGTTATGACCTACAAGATTCTGGGAGAGCAAAGAATGATTTAAAATTTTTACTACGGAAATATTTGCTTTTCATTGTTCTTATTGTGTTTCGTGCATCTATTCATTCAAGATGCACTAAAAACAGCTATGCTTTGCTATTAGAGCAGTGAATAAAGAGAAAGAGCATGTATATGCTGATCCTGAAGAAACTTTGAGTCAAGTAAGTGGTAAATGTGAACAAGAATACAAGGAATAAATAAATAAGTTTCAGTTGTAGTTGGGAGGGGTGAGGGGGTTCTTCAAAGAGTAAATGATGCTTGACTTGGGCCTTTTCCAAGTGTAATTGAATGATGGGATTGAGTCTGGCGTGAGAGCAAAGGCATGGATGAACAAAACAGTGTGGCACATTTGGAGAAAACTTCCCAGATAGGCTGAGAGACATAGGTGATAGAGGTGAGCAGAAAAAGGTTATGATGTGAATTTCATTACTTGACTGTGCAGAAAAAAAAAAAAAAAACCACAAAAAACTATTACAGAGTTTAAACAAAGGCACAAATGTCTAGTTTTGAAATTTAGAATAATCAACCCAGTAGATAAAAATGAGGATAGCTGGGCACGGTGGCTCATACCTGTAATCCTAGCACTTTGAAATCCTGACACTGGAGGATTGCCTGAGGCCAGGAGTTCACGATCAGCCAGGGAAACATAGCAAAATCTTATCTTTACCAAAAAAAAAAAAAAAAAAGCCAGCAGTGGTGGTACACACCTGTAGTCCCAGCTACTTAGGATGCTGAGGTAGAAGGATCACCTGAGCCCAGGAGGTCGAGGTGTCTATGAGCCATGATGCTCATGATCATGCCACTGCACTCCAGTCTGGATGACAGAGTGAGACCCCAACTCAAAAAAAGAGGATAGGTCATTTTAGAATGATTTTTGATAAATGAAAATAAATTAAGAGAGGATTTAATATAGTCTTGATGAGAAAGAATCATGCTAAAATCTAAAATATTATGGATTAAGAGAAGGGCACATTTAAGAATGAGTTCAGGAAATTGGAATATACAAAGTATATTTATTTAGTGAATATGGAGAGTGATAGAGATGTGTCTTGGAAAATACTTTGTTTTATTTTTTTTTGAGTCAGTCTCACTCTGTCATCCAGGCTGAAGTGCAGTGGCATGCTCACGGTCACTGCAGCCTCGACTTGCAGGGCTCAGGTGATGCTTCTGCCTCAGCCTTCCAAGTAGGCAGAACTACAGGCACATGCCACTATGCATGACTAATTTTCTTTTAAATTTATTGTAGAGATGAGGTCTCGCCATGTTTCCCAGGCTAGTCTTGAACCCCTGGGCTCAGGCAATCCTCTTGCCTCCACCTCCCTAAGTGCTGGGATTACAGGTTTGAGCCACCATGCCTGGCCAAAAAATATTTCTAATGTTGGTGTCTATGGAGTGATGATACTAACCTCTAATTTTGAAAATACAGCAAAATTGCAAATTTAGAGTGAAAGTGAATGCCTCCTTAAATTGTGTGTCTTAAGCTCCTAATTTGCCTTCTCCTACAGCTAGGCTGATAATAAACCATCTTTCTCTGATAGTTAAAATCTTGTCAACTTTCATAGAGTTGGTTCAGGCTTATCCACTGACATTCTTTATAATACTGCATGTCTTCTTTAACAGAAATTATTTGTAATTGGCTGAACTTGAAATTTTTAACTTATTTATTATAAAAACAAATTCAAAAGCATACTATAACAAGGTATTAAATGGAGATTTCTGCCTTCCTTTTAACTGGCACTACTGTGAAGCACAGGAGATGTCAAAGTGAATATATGACTCTTATGTCTGAAAATTATTAGCAAGAAAGGTTAAAAAGTCAATTCAGTAATTTTCATATTTTTTTCTAACAGATTAAGAATATAAAAAAGGATATGACTTTGGAGAGGAGAAAGATATATTAAGAGATTTTCTAGAAAAAGGCTATTGTAATGCTGAGTCCAAAATATTCCCTGTCCTTGAAACAAATGGTCAGGAATGATTTTTTTTTTTTTCAAGTCTAGGGAGTAAGATTTTTATGGTAGTTTCTTTTTATGTTTAAAATGTGTTCCCTGAGTGGGTATACGTAAATTACCAATGAGACTTACAAATGAGAAAACTAAAGCTAAATGGCATATTTGAAATCAGCCTACCTGAACTTCTGGAAACAAAAAAAAATGCATAAATGCATCTATTGATGGTGTGTTGGCCCCTCAGGCGAGAAAGTCAGAATAAAACTTTTGGAGGGTCCAGTGTCCTTCTAAGAAGATCTTGGGGACAGCATCATAAATGACAAAAATAACTCTTTCTGGGTCTCAGTTTCACTAATCTCACTGTGACACTATCATAATGTATCTTTACTCCAACACTGAAAAATCTTTGACCAAGGCAAGACTTCAAATTCACTGACTTGTCAATATCCTAACAACCTCTTATCCACTAAAAGTGTCTCCTTTTTTTTAATACTTAAATTCTGCTACTCCTAGGATGAGTCATTATCATCATTTCTGAGTGCATATCCCCAGCCTCTTTGTTCCTCTGTCAGACCTTTAGTTCACTTGGCAAAATGCGACTGTGGCACAAATCATCTGGACTGAGTTGAATTGAGTACCCCCCAAAATGTGTTCCAAACCCTAACATTCAGTACCTGAGAATATGGCTTTACTTGAATAGAGGGTCCTTGAAGTTGTAATAAATTAAATTACGATGAAATCATATTGAATTGGAGAGTATACTAAGCCAGTATCTTATGTACTCAAAAAACAGAGACACACACAGATTCACAGGGAGATCTCTATGTGATGACAGATAGAGATTGGAATTATGCTGGCATAAACCGAGGAACTCCAAGGATTAATCTCTAACATCTGAAGGCTGGGTAGAGGCGTGACAGAGATACTCTCTCTGAGTCCCCAGGATACACACTCTGCTGAAATCTTGATTTCAGACTTTTGGCTTCCAAAACTGGGAGAGAATATATTTCTGTTCTTTAAGTCACTCAATTTGCAGTAATTTTTCAAAGCTGTCTTAGGAACTTAATTTATCAGCATACTAACTGTGCCATGTGTAGATATACAACTGATTATGGCTAAAGAAAATGAAGTGAAAAAATTAACAAATAAGTAAACAAAAAAATAAAATCATGATTACTTGGTCTATTTCAAATTAAGATAACAAAACTAAATAGAATCCTTAAAAGTTCCCTCACAAACATATAGATTCTCCTAGTCTATTCAGTCTCCCACTTTTCTAGACAACTCTTGTTTCTCCTATTTCCTTGGTAGAAATCATCTAGTAGTTAAGCAATTAATTAGCTTTTCCAGTTACTTATATAACCAAATTAAATTTTTCTACATCTTTTGATATAGATATAGTCATGTGACTGAACTCTTATAAGTGGGATAGGAACAGAATTGTTAGATGTATGCCACTTTGTGGTTTGATCCACCTAGGGTATTCCTCTGCTATCATTCTCTCTACTATTAAAGGTGAAGTCTCCAAAACCCTGGAGATAGACAAGCCACAAAATGGAAAGTTCCATGTGAGGGAGAGATTCCTAACAATGATCACATATCTTGAACTTTATCAAGAGCAAAATACAAACTTCTCTTGTTTCTTACACTAGTAAATGTTGTTGGTTTGTTACTGCAGTTTCCTCTTTAAATCTTTTACCATTTTCTTAAATACCTTTGAAAAATAAACTATAGATGCTTTCTGTCTTGGGACTGGTTTACATCCCTAAACCACCAGAAGTTGAAAATATCTTAAGTCAAAAATAGATTAAACATATCCAACCCACAGGACATTATAGCTTAGCCTAGCCTAACTTAAGCATGATCAGAACACAATTAGGCAAAATAATCAAACACAAAACCTAATTAAAATAAAGTGTTGAACATGTTGTGTAATTTAATGAATACTGTAGTGAAAGCGAAAAACAGAATGGTTGCATAGATACTAAAATACACTTCCTGTAAATGCGTATATGTTTTGCACCACTGTAAAGTCAAACAAAAATATCATTAAGCCAAACCATGGGAATAGTCTGTACTTGAAAATACCTTCTACACATCTTTAAAATAAAATTTAAGAAAGCTTTGCTATTAGACACTAAAAAAAAAAAAGAAAAAATACCTTCTATACTTAACACTTCAATATCTCTCTTTCCAATCTCTCTTGAGTGCCTTTTAGTCTTTACCATGACAATAAACTTTTATTCTCAATGACACTGGTGCCCTTCCCTTTCCAAATCTAATGACTAATCTCCAGTCCTCAATTTACTTGACCTATAAAAAGTGTTTGTAAAAGCGATTTTTTTTCTCCCCCCTGAGAATGCTCTTTCACTTGGCGTCGAAGTCACTAATTTTTCTTAGGTTTTCCTTTTTAGTTTTCTTTGATGAGTCCACTCTTCTCCCTGACCTTTTAATGTTAAGGTCATCCTTTGACCACTTCTGAATTTTTTTTTAATACTTAACTTCCTTGTGATTCTCATCTATTCTAAAGGCTTTCAATAACATTGATACATTGACTACTTCCTTGTTTATATTTCCTGACTGACTTTTTTCTCCCTGCTTTCTTATCTTTTTTGTTGTTGTTGTTTAGCTGTATATTCAATATCACCGTATTGTATCTCAAACTTAGCATGTCAAAAACTGTACTCTTGATATTCATACCAAACCTGCTCAACTCACATACTTCCCCACATCTTTTGATGGCAACTCCTTCTTTCCTGTTGCTCAGACTAACAAATCTGGACTCTTCCTTGCTTATGCTCTATCTCTCACCATACAAATTCTTTACTAGAAATCTTGTTGATTGTTCCTATAAAAAATATATAAATAGTGCTACCTATACCATTTTCTCACAATAGAAAATAAACTTGAATTCAATCATTTGCATTCATTCCACTGTTTTTTAAATTGGAGAATATATGATTCATAGAACACTTAGAAAATGCTATAGAAAAGCAGCAAGATTAATAAAAATGCAGGACATTCTAAATGACAACTGACACAGATTCTAAATCAAGACAATGACATGGGGTAAAGAGCAATGGAGCTCCATATTTTTAGAGACTTAAGGTACACAACAATCAACTGTAAAAATCTTAATTTTAAAAATCAGAAAAGGACACTTCTTGACAGTTTAGAGAAGTTTGGATATTTACTAGATATTGCATGCTACTTAGTCATGGTTAACATTGTCAGATATTCAGATGTTTAACATCATGTAAGTGGAATATTCTTATTTTTTCTTGGTGGATACTCTAGTGTTATGGACTAGAATGCAGTCATATCTGAGACTTTTCTCAGGAAGCTTCAACAAGAAAAAGGAAAAAAAGAAGCTGATAGATGAAGTAAGCTTAGTGATGTTGGATCATTGTATTTTAGCATGGGCTTATGATACCTAGGTGATACTTTCTTTTTTGGGTGTACAATTGAAAATATTTCTAGTAAAATGCTTAAAGTAAAATCCAGAATCTGAGTAAATATCACTCTATTTATTGTGACTATACTGTTCTGAGTCAACATAATTTTGATATGTAAATATCATGAAATTTGATTCTGCATATTTATCCCAAATCTTTCTTACTCTAATGTGACAACACTTAGGTCGTGCTGCTCTTACTGTAGGCCCACCAAGCAAACATTATCTGCCTCTTTCTTCCAATCACAATGGAACAGATTCACTCCTTTATTGATGTTTTCAGTGCACCATATCTCATCCCCTAAGGTATACTTTCTGATTACTTTTTTTTTTGGAGACAGGTTCTCATTCTTTCAGCCAGGCTGAAATGCAGTGGCACAATCAGGGTTCATTAGTTTCAATCTCCTGGGCTCAAGGTATCCTTCCTCCTCAGTCTTTTAAAGTGCTGGGACATACCTCCAAACCTGACTAATTTTTTCATTTTTTTGTAGAAAGAAGGTCTCACTAAGTTGTGCAGGCTGGTCTCTAACTCCTGGTCTCAAGCAATCCTTCCATCTCAGCCTCCTAAATTGCTGGGATTACAAGTGTGGGCCAATAAGCCTGGTGTTTTTGTTTGATTTTTAAATACTGATTTCCTTACTTGAGTTACAGTACAGTATTTTCAGAAGTGGGATCAAGATTACAGGATAAAAAACCATAAATGAAGACTGAGAAGGTATTGAGTAACAACAAACGTGAAAGAGATAGAGACGATGTCTATGACGAAACCAAGTTATTTGAGAAACAGATACAATTTATGAAAATGAAACATAACACAGCCGATATAATGAAGCCATTCCTGTGGTTTTTCATTCTATTTGTTCTCTATAATTAAATATTTAAGGTGATGAGGCAATTGTAGTGTTTTTAGTATTTCAAATATATCTTCTTATTTCTCTGAATGATCGTATTTTTAGTGAGAAAACTTTGAGATTATCTAGTGAAAACAATTTGTAAAAATATTTATTAAAGAAAGTAATAGAGTTAAAATGAACATTAATATTTTGATTTTGAAAGCAGTAGATGGGTTTTGTTTGCATTATTAAAAAATCTGTCAAAATAGTATAATGTTTCTAAGAATTTTTTAAAAATTACATTGAGGTGTTTTATATGCTTTTTAAAAAGAATGTTATATGAAATATAATTTCAAATAAATTGAAAGAGTGTCAGTAAAGTACTGCTAGGACAGTCTACATATTCTGGGCAAACAATAACACAGACCTTCTATGCAGATTCACTTTTTATGTTCTATATACAAAATGTGTTCATTCCATGAAATCTCCTTGAGTTAATTAAATTACAGGAAGAAATAAGTGAATAGACTTGTTTGTTTCAATTTTTGGCATTGGTGCTGTGAATAAGTAAAATTTATTTTTTAGGGAGTTATTTGTATTCAGTATTACCAACAAAGATCTGGCTCTCTGATTATGACAAACTTGTTTTTTAAATAGATTATCTATAAGGCATAAAGAAAAACATTTTGGAAGACCATGACAATACCCATGAATAATGATTGCATGAATAAGAAGTTTGATTTTGGAGTGCAATGGCCCTATGTTTTTGGTTAGCTGTTGAGTAGGCCAAGGATTCTGAATTCAAATCATATTCAGCATTTACTCAGCACAATTCTTAATTCACTTGCTCTGTTGTCAAAGATGTATGCAACATTAGTATACACTGTCTAATCAATTAGACAATCTGGGAACTTAGAATATGAAAAATAAATAGTCAAAATCAATTTGACTATTTCTATTTTAACTAAATATGCTAACAGATTTTGTCAGGGTGGAAGGCAATCTTTTGTGGTATATAATTAATTATATAGGTTTTTCTCCCTGGTTTTTAGTAATGTATATTTTATTTTTAAGACCCTATAAAATGCCTCATGTGTTACTTTGACTATAATTTTTAATAATGAGAAAATAATGGTATGCAAATTTTGAAAGACATAGCAGCCTCTTATTATTCAGAGTTTTTAACAACTTTTTATAATAATCAACTGATAGAAAAATTTAATCATAGTGGCCAAAGACAGCATTTTTTCTAAAAGACTGTAAAGTGTCTTAGTATAATGTCCAGCATTCTCTAGCAAATTCCTAGAAATGATTTATACAATTAGGGACCATCTTGAGAGGGTATATTCAAGGGTATACCTAAGTCCTGAAGAAGTGAAGTGTGGAAAGCACTTTTCCTTATGGAAATAGTGGCCTCTTGAGTAAGGATGGGGAGGGTGCATATTTATTTACCTGCCTACAACATTTTAAATAATATATTAATATTTCTGTTTTGGTTGTCATTCAATAACCTACTTTTAAAAAATATGAATTCACTGACCTACACAAACAGAATGAGGAAAATCCCACAAATTATACACAATAGTGGTCTTCAATCTGTGACACATACCTTTGGAATTATTGGAATGCTTTCTAAAAACTCATGTGCAAATTATCTTAAGGAAATATTTTTCCAGATACTTTAATCTCATATGTACTTTTTCTTAGTGTGATATGCTTGACAACTACAGTTCTTATCCCAACCTCTTCCTTCATGATTATGCTTCTGTCATTTTTACAAGTGCAAGCATATCATACATCTCAATAAAGTATATTGCCCTATGCTGCAAAAATTTCATAACCATTAAGAAGGTAGTTCTAAAGTGATACTTGAAGACCACCTTACATACCTTCATAACGCTGCCGTATATCTTAATTAACTGCATTTCCAATAAAATTTCCTTTTATGATTAAACATTTCCAAACATTGTGATTGTAGTAAATTGTGAACCACTAATAAATGAAATGCTGTCTGAAGCCAGAAAAAAAGTTGTATAACTGAAATCCTTATTGACATAGGACATTTTTAAAAGGGTATGTAAATTATAGATAATTCAAATTTAACACATATGCTTTTTTTTCTGTATTTAGATATATATAAGAGAACACATAAAAATATTGAAAAGATTTTTTGGAGAAAAGAAGTTGAAATCAAAGTTCAATAATAATAAAATACAAAATATATGACTTTAAGAAGGGCTTGTTAGTTTACTATTTGAAGGGATGGTTATGGATGTGAAATCACTTATTAAAGTAAGTTTAAGAAGCCCAAAAGTAATGTCCACTTTAACAACTTAAAATATGGTAAGGAATACATCCTTTTTTTACTATGTACATTAGTGACAGAAATATTTGTGAACTTAAGAGAGAAAAAATGTCAGGATCTCTGATTCAGAGACCACTGTATTTGCCTAGTTTATCTATTGTCTGCTCTGTAATGTGTTTATTGCCTTAATATCCACAAGTATCATGGTTTTACATTAGATCCTGGTATTTTTTTTAAGGATTTTGATAGACAAACTTGTTAGAATTCATTTTGCAGGTTTTGATATCTCTGAATGCATACAAAGAAAGGCAGAGACACTGATCCCAAGGGTATGACATTGACGTTCCAGGTTTATCAAAAACTGAGATGCCTACTCTGACCTTTCCTATTTAACATAATACTGTAAGTCTTAGCCACAGCAATCAGGCAGGAGAAAGAAATTATCCTCTTTTCAAATGATACGATTCTATATCTGGAATACCATAGTCTGTCAAAAACCTCCTTGCACTGATAAACTACTTTAGTAAAATCTAGAGATACAAAATTAATACACAAAAATTGTTGCATTTTTCTACACAAAGAACAAGCAGGCTTAGAACCAAATAAAAAACACTATCCCATTCGTTATAGCCACACAAAAAAATAAAATAAAATACCTTAGCATCCATCTACCCAAGAAAATTAAAAGACCTTTACAATGAGAACAACAAAACAATGCTCAAATAAATTAAAAACAACACAATCAAATGGAAGAACGATCCACGCTTATGGATTGGATGAGTCAATGTCATCTAGATGCCCATTCTACCCATGGCAATCTACAGATTCAATGAATCTCTATCAAATTATTAGTATTATTTCTTCACAGACCTAGAAAATGCAATACAGAAATTTATACGGAAGCAAAAATGAGCTCAAATGGCTAAAGCTATCGTCAGCAAAATGTCCAGAGCTGAAGGCATCACAGTTTCAGACCTCAAATTTTACTACACGTCTACAGAAACCAAGACAGCATGGTACTGGTACAGACCCATAGACCTATGGAACAGGGAAGAGAATCTGGAAATAAAATCACAGACCTTCAATCACTCATCTTCAACAAAGCCAAAAAAACAAACAAACAAACAAACAAACATTGGGGGCAAGATACCATGTTTAGCAAATGGTGCTGGAAAAACTGGCTAACCACAAGCAGAAAAATGAAACATATCCCATATTTGTCACTATATATTAAAATTAACCCAAAAGGATTAGGGACTTAAATATGAAACCTCAAACTATAAGAATCTTAGAAGTAAACTTAGGGAACACCATCCTGAACATTAGAGTAGGCACTGAATTTATGTACGTGTCCACAGGGGTAAATGTAGCAAAAACTAAAATCGACAAGAGAGGATTTATCAAGCCAAAATGTGTGTGCACAGCAAAAGAAAGCATAAATAGAATAAGGAGATAATCCACAGAATGAGAAAAGAATATTTTCAAACTATGCATCTGGCAAAGACATAACATGTAGGACCTATGAGGTATTCAAATGAATTGACAGGAAAACACACACACACAAAGACCATCAAAAAGTGGGCAAAGGACATGAATAGACATTTCTCAAAGAAAGACATCCAAGCAGCCAATAAACATATAGAAAAATATTCAGGTTCTTTTTTGTAGAATGATTTGAGTTCCTCCAGGTATATTCCCAGTAGGGGGATTTCTGGGTCATAAGAAAGGTCAATTCTTGTTCTTTTAGAAATCACCACACTATTTTCAAAAGAGGTTGTGCTAGTGTGCATTTCCACCAGCAGTGTAGAAGCGTTCCTTTTTCTCCACGTCCTCACCAGCATCTGAAAAGACATCCTCCCACACCTGTTTATTGCTGCACTATTCACAATAGCAAAAACATGGAGCCAATCATGTGCCCATTGAAACTGGACTGAATAAAAAAGAGTGGTACATATACATGATGGAATATTACACAACCATCAAGAAGGACACACATTTGAACTTCACAGCAACTTAGATGGATCCAGAGTTTATCGTACTCAGTGATCTATCACAGAAATAAAGACCAAAGTACCACATGTTCTCACTTATAAGTGGACCCTGAACATTTACCATAATACTATAAGAAAGGGATTGGCAGTAGCAGGACACTGCTGGGATGGGGATGGAGGGACACAATATTAACAAGAGTACCTGATATCAAGCCAGGCAAAGTGGGGAACAAAGGGAGACCCAAACTTTACCTGTACTATGTCCACTTGTATACCTAATCCTAAATTGTACCCACATCTTTAAAATGAATTTTGAAAATTGAAAAAACAAAAAAGAAAAATGTTCTACTTCACTAGTCATCAGAGAAATGCAAGTCAAAACTACAATGAGATACCACCTAACACTGAAAAGGATGGCTATAATTAAAAAACAACAACAACAACAAAAAAAACCCAAAAAACAAGCAGATGTCGGTGAGGCTATGGAGAAAAGGGAACACTTCTACACTGTTGGTGGAAATATAAACTAGTTGAACCTTTGTGGAAAGCAGCATGGTGGTTTCTCAAAGAACTAAATAATGACCTGCCATCTGATTCAGCAATCTAACTTCTGAGAATGTATCTAGAGGAACATATATCACTCCATCAAAAGGACTCTTGCACACGTATGTTCACGGCAGCACAAGTCACAATAGCAAAAATGTGGAACCAATCCAGATGCTTATCAAAAGTAGACTGGATAAAGAAAATGTGATACATATACACACGATGAAATACTGTGCAGCTATAAAGAACAAAATTGTGTCCTTTGCAGCAACATGGATGCAGCTGAATACCATCATTCTAAGAAAACTATTGCAGAAACAAAAACCCAATTACCACATATTCTCATGCATAAGCAGGTCCTAAATATTGGGCACATGAGTACAAAGACAGGAACAAATAAGTTGCACACTGCTAATGGAGGGAGGGAAGGAGAGGGCACACAACCACCATTGGGTACCATGTATACTACCAGGAGAAGAGTGAGCTGGTTAGAAGCCCAAGCCTCACCTGCGTGCATGCAATTTACTTATGTAGTAAATCCCCACATGTATTCCACAATTCTACAAGACATTTTTAAAGAAAACAAATGAATAAAAAATAAAATGCATGATGCTGGTTGCCCAGCACTTTTACAGAAAAAAAATATTGTCCCTGACTTACAGGAGAGACCATCTGAACAATGGCCACCATTGTGTGATATTTGAATTACTTTCTTAAAAAAATTAACATATACCATTGTATGCTTTTATCATACACAGTGTGATATTTTGAAGCATATATACATTATAGAATGGTTAAATCTAAATTAACAAATGTGTCTAATCTAATGAACAAATGTATCATCTTATGTAGTTATCATTTTTGTATTGATAACACATAACAGTCACTCTCCTTATATTTCTCAGGAAAACAATATATCATCATAGCTACAGTCACCTTACTGTAAAATCAATCTGAAAATTATTCATCTTATCTAAATGTAATTGTATATCTCCTGACAAACGTCTGCCAATTCTTCTTCACCTTAATCACCCTACACCCTAATAACCACCATTATTCTCTCTATTTCTATGAGACCAACTTTTTATAGATTCCATATATCAGTGAGTTCATGCTATGTTTATCTGTTCTTGTCTTTTTTCACTGAAAATACTGTTTTCATGTGTATCCATGGTATCATGAATGACATATTTCATTTCTCTTTATGGCTTAATAGTATTTCATACTGTACTCAATGTCCCCTCTGAGGGGACATTGTAAATCTAGCAAATCATTAGGATGTCGCCTCTCAGGGGACATAGCTGGTAATTATACAAGACAAACTTATGCAAGTGCAAAATTTTTTTTAAATGTATGTTTTCTTGAAGTTTTCCATTCAAGTTGCATAAAAAGGCAAATAATAAGATTTAATATATACTGAGATATGATCGGTCCATTGATAAGTGGTTTTTAGGAAACACAAATGCATTCTTCCATATCTTATTCTAAACAACAGATTGGTCAACAAATTACATATTGTTAATGTGAGAAAAAGAAAATGAGATTGCATTGTCTGCTTGAATATAAAAACACCAAGTGGAATACGTCAACCAAATTACTATTGCACAACATGTATCAATGAACCTTCAATGCTTGTCAGTGACTGTTTCACACATTACCACACATTAGAAAATTTTGATTTTCTGTCATAAATAAATTTCCTAGTGTCCAAAATTACATTGTAAGCCAAATATCATTACAATAAAATAATTGGTTCGAAAGCTATAGCATTTAATATGAAATGACTCATTTTTCAATATTTTGTAAATATGTTGCCTGTAGCTGATTGGTGGGATGTCTCCAAGTGCATTAAAAATCAATTCACCTGTCGATAAGCACTTGGGTTCATCTTAGCTATTGTGAATAGTGCTGCAGTAATCATGCAGTACAGATATCGCTTACACACACTGATTTCATTTCTTTTAGATATATAATGTAGCAGTGGATTTGCTGGATCATATCGTAGTTCTACTCTTAATTTTTTGAAGAATCTCCTTACTATTTTTCATAATGGCTATACTAATTGATGTTTCCACCAAGAGTGTGTATTTCTTTGTTTTCACATCCTTGCCAACATGTTTTATTATGAATCTTTTTAAGTAATAACAATTCAAACTGACATGAGGTGATGTCTCATTGGAGTTTTATCTTGTACTTCCCTTATTTTTAGTGATGTTGAGTTTTTTTTTTTCATATACCTGTTGGTCAATCGTATGTTTTCTTTTGAGAAATGTCTGCTAAGATTTTTTGCATATTTGTTGTTGTTGTTGTGAAATGTTTGAGTTCCTTATATATTTTGGATACTAATCCCTTTTAAGATGTATAGTTTTCAGATATTTTCTCCCATTCTGTAGATTGTCTCCTCACTATATTGACTGTTTCCTTTGCTGTGGAGAAGTTTTTTGTTTGTTTGCTTATTATTATTATTTTTTGACGTAGTCCCATTTGTCCATTGTTGCTTTTGTTGCTTTTGTTTTTGACTTCTTAATAACAACAACAGCAAAAATCTTTGCTCATATCAATGCCAGGAAGCATTTTTCCTATGTCTTTTTCTTGTATTTTCATAGTTCTGAGTCTTACACTTAAGTCTATAATTCACTTTTTAAAAATAAGGTAAGAGATAAGTGTCTACTTGTATTCTTTTGCATCCATATATCTAGTACTCTCAACGCCTTTTTTATCTTTCTCTTAATGTGTGTTTATGGAATCTTTGTTGAAAATCTAGCTGTAAGTGCATGGACATGTTTCTGAGCTCTCTAGTCTATTACATTGATAATTTTTTTTTGTTCCAGGGCCACACAGTATTTGATATTATAGTTTTATAGTATGTTTTAGGTTAGGTACGATGATTCCTTCAGCTTTATTGTTTTTGCCCAAGATTGGTTTGCTTTTTTTTTTTTTTTTTTGAGTTGGAGTCTCACTCTGTCACCCAGACGGAAGTGCAGTGGCTGCTCCCAGCCACCGCAGCCTCAACCTGCTGTGTTCCGGTGATCCTTCCGCCTCAGTCTTCCAAGTAGCTGTAACTACAGGCGCGCGCTACCACACCCGGCTAATTTTTTGATTTGTTGTAGAGATGAGGTCTCGCTAAGTTGCCCAGGTCTTGAATCCGCAGGTTCAGGCAATCCACTCACCTCAGCCTCCGAAGCGCGGGATTACAGGCTGAGCTACTGAGCCTGGCTTGCTTTGCTTTTTATGGTATTTTGTTATTTCACACAAATTCTATTTTTTTTAAAATTGTGAATAATTTACCAAAAAAAGGAAGCTATAGGTTAATATCCCTGAAGAACATAGTGTAACAATTGTCAGCAAAATACTAACAAATAAATTTAACTGTATATTAAAAAGATCATTTGATAGAGGATGTGGTACTCATCTCTGTGATGCAAGGATTCAACATACACAATCAGTAAGCATGATACATCAATAGTATGAAAGACAAAAAAATAGTAATTTCAATAGATGCAGAAAAGGCGTTTGACAAAATTTAACATCCCTTTATGAAAAAAACTCTCAACAAATTAGGTAAAAAATGTACCTCAACACAATAAAGGCATATATGACAAACACATAGATAAAGTTTATATAATTTTTAAATTAATATAATGTCATATTTCAAAAATATTTGCTGAGTTGCTATTTTGGAAATAAAATTACATAAGGAAACAAAGCACTAAAAATACATGTGTGATTTACAAGCTATTGACATACCAGCAGACTCCTGACCTTGAAAAAATAGTGATCTTCCCCCTAACTCAGTATTTAATCATTTGCAACCAAGAAACTGGGAAGCTAGAAATTGCATATAACTCTGTACTGCTTTGATACTTCATTTCCTGTCCATGTCAGATTATTCTCTCACACATGTTTATCAAGGTTAATTTTTAGATTTCCTTATAATAAATCAACAGTGAAAGATTAACTCACAATGTTTCAATTAAAAGCTTTAGTATAAATGCAAACGCGTTTAATTTCAAAGCATAAATAAAAAATACTCAAATGCCATGAATGTGATACCAATGAAGAGTAACTTTACTCCCCACTGTTGATTTCCTCCACAAAGAACAATGTAACATATTGCAACACTCCTGTACTCAACCCTCCATCAAATCTAAAATGTAGACCAAGGTAGCTTACTAAATCCTACCAAATACAGGATATGTCTTAGATTTTCAACAAAGGATGCCTGAGGCAAATTTACACTTACCTACAGAATGAAAAAAAAGTATTTTGTAGATTTCAAGGAGAGCTATCTTCTTGCTGCAGATACATACACTGTTACTTAATTCAAATATATAAAAACAATTATTGATGATATAAGATTTGTACAGCCTATCGAAAAACTTGAGGGTTTGTAGGCAATCACTGGGTCTCATACATAGATCACATCTTGGTTACAGAAGGAAATCTTTCAGCTATCAATATAGCTACCAAAAAAGAATTAAAAAATCCACAAAAAGCCAGCCCTCTGGAGAGAAAGAAGACAAATCTTAACACAAGATTTTCCTACTCTTAAATTTGAATGTTTTTAACACAATTTTTGGGACCACAATTGTATGTCTCTCTTTTTTTAGACACCTTCATATATGTACATTTGAACTTATCTGCTACTTCTAGAAACTATGTATATTGACCCAAATTTACTATAACAGTGGAAATCCTTGAAGCACAGGATCAAATCCTGTGTGTTTTCTGAGGTACTACACACACCGAAAGGTCCTGAAGACTCTAAGGAAGGCCTCAGGGGTCCAAGGAAATAATAAATTGAGGAGTTTTTTTCGAGGAAGGAGCAGAAAGGTGACTTACAAAAGAGTTCTTATTTGATGTGAGATGAATACTAAACCAAAAATATCTATTAACATTGATTACCAGTGTTGTAACTAGGTAATTCTGAAGGAGAACACAAAAGTTTCAGAGAAGTTAAACTACTTTTAAAGTGGCAACAGAATAGTAATTAATAGTACATTTATTTTTTTCATTCAAGCCTAATACATGTGACAGTGAAGGGAAATGCTAAGATAATTATAGAGGGTTAATTTATCTATAGCATGCCTAAAACAGATCTATCCTGGGCAAATTAGGGTCTGTTCTTAAAAAAAAAAATCCAGGTTGAAATAAAAAAAAACAAACAGGTTGAAAACTCCCTTTCAAGGTCTGAAATCTTCTCTTAGGACTGACTTCCAGGCTAGAACTACTACATCATTCATTTCTGGGCTAAAGTCCCCAAACTTTAAGACTAACAAGTACAGGAAGAGTCATGTACATCTCATAGAATTGAAGGCATATCTACTCTCTATTCTCCTTCTCAAGGCTACCCTGGTCAAGGTGTAGATGAGAAACTTAATGATTCTCCAGCAGTTATAGGAACTTAAATATACACTGTGACTTAAAGCTTAGCTTGAAACTTTTTCAGTAAATCTTTAATTTAAAATCTATCTTTAAATTTTATCAAGTCTAATGTTTACTGGCTCATCTCTAAAATATAAATTTATAAAAGCAGACATATTACACTTTCCCTTCACTAGAAAATCATTTAATATAGAATTTTGTGGAATTACCATTCAAATTAATTTATGAATTCTTACACAAACTGATAGCAATATGAGGAATGAAATCAAAAGTTATGCACAAAACTAAACATATCTATATATTGCCTGTGCTTAAATGTGTCATGTTTGTGAAAATCGAAAGATAGTATGCATTACCTTTCTATTATCTTTGTTTTTCAAGATTTTAATTATAATCACCAATCATGCAAATACTCTTAAAGCACTGTATAAATGTCATAACTCAATTTTTGAGTTCTTAGTTTTTTAGATACTATTTCGAGGAAAGTATTTATTGACCTAAAGAATATAAGCATTTGCAAGATTTGTGTTACTTTTCACAAATAAAATAGGCAAATATTATTGTAGATTTAGTTTTAAACTATGTACCATTATTCTTTTGATTTAGTGATCTTTGGTATATTCACAGTGTTTACACATATTTCAACAATCTCATTTTTGGAAAAATTCTTCACTCCTCAAATAAATTCTGTACCCAGTAGCAATCACTTCCCCTTTCTCTCTCTCCAATGCTCCTGGAAATTATTAATCGCCCTTCTGTTTGTGTGGATTTGCCTATTCTGGACATTTCATACAAATGGCGCTGCTATCATTCCTAAAACTTCTCTTCTTAAAATTTGTTATTGTTTAAAGATTATTTCAAAAGAATTCAAAGAAAAACACTGAACTAAATCAAATTAGCACTGTTTTACCATTCTACAATTACATACATAGAAGAAAAAGTTTGCTTTTTCATATTCTCTATGAGGAGAACTAGGTAAATATAATTACTACAAAAAATAAAATAACAAGCAGCAAATAATATTGCAAAAGAAGAAGGAACAATTTAAACCTTCTTTAAATCTCCCTAAAGAACAGCTATTGTTTCTTTTCTCTGGTAATCCTTCCTTGCTCACTCATGTAGCGCCTCATGTAAACCCTAGCACTTTAATTCAGAACTAAACATTTCATGTCAATCCCTTTACTTAACCCAGCAGGAAAGAATTAGCTTATACATTTCAATAATATGCAGTAGTTAATTCCACTTTTCCCCAATTTAAGCTGCTTTCCCTAAATATTGCATAAGCCTGTGGTAATTTGATTTTATATTTTCATTTAAATTATATACATAAGTACCACTGAAATTAATCTCAATACAACATTTTAAAATAATTAGGAGAGAAGCAGACTGGGGGTAATTTAAATTAAACACATACCAAAATTATATGGCTTTATAAGAAAAAAGTACTATCAGAAATAATTATATTTTAAGAAGAAAAGAGGAATAATTTGCATTCAATTTCAAGAGGAGACATTACCATGCTACATACAAGAGCAAAATCTGAGAGGAAAGCTAAAGTAATTATTCAGAGTATTTATATATATACCTATATGTGCAAATATATGATTATGTATACAGACACACACATATCACTGAGTCACTTATCTAAATTTTTAATTTAGTTATGATAAATTCCTTTTCTTATGTCTCATACTTATGGAGACCTTTTGTGGATTTTATAATCCTAAAATAACATACACAACTATGACCCAGCCACTCTTTAATCTTTAAATACCTTATGCTGTAATAAAAGTTAATCGACCAGGTCAAGGTAATTGACTTTTAGTCCTGACTTTGGTATGGCTGACCAATGACATGGCATGATCCTTTCCAAACTCAGTTTTGTTTCCTAAATATTAGGTCTGTAAAACAGTTCAGCCTTTTTCAAACATAGATCCATTTTATTCCTTCTATAATATGGAAGATAGATGGAAAATATCAGGCAGACAACCTCTAAATTCCTTTTGATTTTATGTATTTATTTGTTAGCCTGGCACAAAATGAATTGGACAACTAACAATCTTTCTAGGCACAATATACTACCAATAAAAATTTACTATTCTTGTGAAATTTTGGAGTTTATGTATTGTTTTCACCATTGTTCACACAGAAAAGATACTAAATTTTCCTTTGGGATTGGTATCAAAAATGACCATAGGTAAAAAGTGTTGTAACTATATTGTACATTTATAGAGTAATCACTTAATTATTGTCTAAATCAAGGTTCTTTTAAGAGTGAAATGGGTGCTAATAAAAAATATACCAAGAGGATAGTAGTTAAATGGGATTGTCCTGGGCAATCTGAGACATATTTTCACAATAAAACTTATTTGCAAATAGATATATGGGCAAAAAGCAAAATAACCTAACAGGAGAAATTAGAACTTTAAATGTTATCTATTAGGTGCATCAATGTGCACACAGATTTTATTTATTGATAGCTTGTCAGTAAAGAATGCTGTCTCTTGGACACTGTTTTCTATTGTTCTTTGTCAGTCTGTTTCTTCAAGTCACTGCCAACTCATCTTCAATATAAATAACAAACCAATCCAGATAATATCAGGGCAGCAACCTAGTGCTCCTTTCTCTAGTATTAACGTATTAGTTCCTATCCAGAATGCTCCAAAGTCACTACCCACACAAAAACACTGCTATGGACTGAATGCTGTGCCTTCTAAATTTCTTATGTTGAGATCCTAACTCTGGAAGTGATGATGGTATTTGAAGGTGGAGACTTAAGGTGGCGATTAGGTCATGAGAATGGATCTCTCATGAAATGAGGTTAGTGCCCTTATAAATGACACTCTAAAGAGGTCTTTCATTTCTTTCTGCCATGTGAGGACACAGCAGAAGAACCAGGAAGAAGATGTTCACCAGATACCAAATCAGCTGACACCTTGACCTTAGAATCTCTGGCTTCCAGAACTGTGAGAAATAAATATTTGTGGTTTAAGCCACATAGTCTGTAGTATCTTTATTATAAATATCCACACAGACAACAAGCACATTAATAATCCATTTTCTCAACATTTACATATAAAATATACATATATTTTATATGCCAATAAACTAATAGTGAAAATGTTTAAAAATATATAAATACATATGCGTATATGTGTATACATATATCACAAAGCTTTGCAAAACAGGATGTGAATCATTTTTGCATTCTAACATGAGGGTCTTCTTGTGTCTACTTTGTCCCTTAGTAGCAGGTTTATTTCTCTTAAGTAGTTTCTAAGGCTGATTACCTGCCAAAAGTGAGTAAATTTCTACTTGTAAGCATAGTATAAAGAAGAAATTCTGTAGAGTTATATGTAAACAGTCTAAAAAATACAACAAGATTGTTGTCAGTGTTTTGTATATGGATGTATATTTACAATAATATTTACATACATGCAGAATTTAAATATGAATTATTTTCAGTTATATGTACAGTTATTTTGCTGATCTCCTATGCATAACAATGATGCAATTATTATTTTGTTATTCTTCCAGTCCTTTCTCTCATAGGTTAGTAGCATTTACCACATAAACATATATATCCCATAGAGAGTACTAGTCTGGATGTAAGGACATTGTATCCGTAAAGCACTGCCTCCTTCAGGCCTAGTGCCATTTTGCTACTATTAGATTTTTAACATATATTATTATTTAAACTATGGTAAATTAGTATAGTGTGATCTCTATAATAGAAAATTGGCTATGGCTTCTTTCTATTATTCTCACCAAGGTTTTTTTCCCCATCAAATTTTATATGTTTATAAAAATATCTTATATATTTATAAAAATTATTTTGTTCTTGTTGGAAATTGACATGGAAAACTATGTGCTATGTTTTCAACAATTGCTTAAATTAGTACATGCATATAAGTATATCCCTATAAATGCCTATCATTCTCTAACATTACTGTAGGAGAGATTATTGCTTTGTTTTGTCATTTTTGTTGGCATAGTCATAATCAGAAAGATGAAGATGGGAAAGGAGGAATGCCACATATCAAGAATTATACATTCTAGTTTTTCTACTTATAATATCACACATTATATAATTACTGTATAATATAATATATAATAATAACATATAATAATTACTGTAATGCTGTTTACTCTGCCTTATAATTATATATTTTAAAGTGGAAACAAGAATAGTAGACACTATGAATAAACCAAATAAGTAAGAATTGGCAGTTGAAAATACACTAGACTAATTAATGCATGTATTTGGGAATAATCCTGCCTCTCAGTAAAAAGTTACTGATTCATGTTTGCATACATCTCACATGTATAAGAGTCCTATGTATTAAGAAAATCCAATTTTTAATAAAATTATTTTTAAAATATCCATTAATTATATTTAGATGTATGCTCAAATATAGAATTTTATTTTTAAATATAAGAGTCATTTAAGACAACTATTCTATCACATAGAAACTTTGAAGAAAAAGGAGAAAAAAATGTTTCTTGCTTGCAGAAAACAAACCAAGTCAGATCATCACTCATGGGAATTAATATTTACATTCTCAATCTTAAAGACATGTTGACAGCATATTGCCAAGAGAGTGACACACACGTAATGTAAGTGACAAGAACCATTAATGCATTTCAAAATGTAGTTCTACGTGGTAAAGTATAAACCATTATTTTTCATTGCTACACATGCTGGTCATTAGAAGATATGGATAGGCCAATTAAGCTTACATTTCCAGTGATTTCAAAGAAAATATGCAACCTAAATTTATCAAGATATATACAAAATGACTTTGTTATTTCAACACATTAATTTGAACTGAAATAGTTATCTTAATATCTTTCTTTTTTTTAAATAAACACTTTATAACTTTTACTTACTATCATATCTAAGTCTATGATATGCCGGATAAACACATAAGAAAGTAAACTGAATCACAGTTTGGGTGATTATAATACTGCCCAAATGAAATTAATTTAAAAATAAGTATGATTTTATGTTAATATGATTTAGATGTGCCATGAAATTAGTAGTAAAGACTTGGCAGTCTTCTTGATCAGAATACATATGAGTATGCAATATTTTTCTGAATACGAGGTACCACAGATTTTTCAGTGAGTTCATATTTCTACATACCTTTCCTCAAAATTGTTTCTTTATTCACAATGTCTTTAGACACAAAATGGACATTCTAATAAATAAAATACATCCTGGCAGCACTTTTATAACAGATATTTGAGGAACATAAAAGACTGAGAAATGTATTCTTTTCATTAATGATGTAATTCGAAATAACAAGGCTTATTATGTGCAATGTATTGTCTAATTTTTACCAGAAATGACTGTCAAGTCCTCCCTTGTAATGTGTTTAACTGCCCCTCAACCCTAAAATACTTTTTTAAAAATCATCTAGTATTTATTGTTAATGATCTTGGACGAGTCTTTAGATAGAGAAGAGAAGATATTGTCTCTGTTCTCAAAGTACTCACAATTTCATAGGAAATCAGACAAGCAATCAAGAAATAAACATTATGATGTTGACAACAATAAAGGTAGAACAGAGAAGAGAAAGGATAACTTTGCCTGATAGTAAATGATATTTCTTGAGTTGCATATAACCTCAATTTGGAAAAAGATATTTATACCATGTAAGACTAACAAAGAATTGTGATAAAAAAAAAAAACTAAAAATAGTGTCCAAATATTGTTAAGGGAAATAACTAATAAATCAACATAGAGCGACACTTTATGACTGAGTTATTCAAAGCAGAGAATATCTAAAATCCTAACAAACATACAATTTTAAAGACTTCAATACTATGCAGAGAACTGCAAATTAAAATAAGAAGAGAATAAGGTTCCACTTTTTTATCTTATCTCTTATGGCATTGGCACTTCGGGTTTTGATCAGGAATTGGTTGACAGTTCCAACTTCTATGAGTGTCTCCTGCATTTTCTAAGGTTCTTATAGTTCGAGGTTTTACATTTAGGTCTCTGATCCATTTAGAGTTAATTTTTGTGTATGGGTATTAGGTAGTAGTCCTGTTTTTATCTTCTGCGTGTAGTCAGCCAGTTTTTTCAGCACCATTTACCGAATACGTTCTCCTCTTCCCATTAGTGGGTGGTGGAGGCTTTGTCGAAGATGAGTTGGTTGAGAAATTGATGTTTTGCTTCTGGAATCTCAATTCTATTCCATTGGTCTATATGCCTGTTCTTAACCTCTTTATTTTTTATTTATTTTTTATTTTTTAAGTTGGAGTCTCACTCTGTCGCCCAGACTGGAGTGCAGTGGCCGCTCCCGGCCACCGCAGCCTCGACCTGCTGGGCTCCAGAGATCCTTCCGCCTCAGCCTTCCAAGTAGCTGGAACTACAGGTGCGTGCTACCACGCCCGGCTAATTTTTTGATTTATTGTAGAGATGAGGTCTTGCTTGCCCAGGCAGGTCTCGAACCCACGGGCTCAGGCAATCCACTCACCTCAGCCTCCCAAAGGCACGGGATTACAGGCTGAGCCACCGAGCCTGGCTTATATATGCCTGTTCTTGTACCAATGCCAGGCTGTTTTGATTATTGTAGCTTTATAATAAATTTTAAAGTCTGGGAGTGTGATACCTCCTACTTTGTTTTTTTTGCTGAGGATTGTTTTGACTATTCTTGGCCGTTTATGTTTCCATATGAATTCCTGTATTGTTTCTAGGTCTGAGAAGAATGTTGTCGGTAGTTTGATGGGTATTGCATTAAATCTGTAGATTGCCTAAAGTAGAATGGACATCTTCACAATGTTGATTCTTCCAATCCATGAGCATGGAATATTTTTCCACTTGTTTGTGTCATCTTTGAGTTCTTTAAGCAGTGTCGAGCAGCCAACAGATACATGAAAAAATGTTCAATTTCACTAGTCAAGGAGATGCAAATTAAAACTACACTGATATATCACCTAACTCCAGTCAGAATGGCCATCATCAATAACTCAAAAAATAACAAATACTGGAGAGGATGTGGTGAAAAGGGAACACTTCTACACTGTTGGCGGGAGTGTAAACTAGTACAGCCTCTGTGGAAAACAGTGTGGCGATTCCTAAAAGTTCTAAAAATCGACCTCCCATATGACCCTGCAATTCCCATACTGGGAATATATCCAGAAGAACTCAGATCACTCGATAAAAAAGATACCTGCACAAGTATGTTTATCGCAGCATTGTTCACAATAGCGAAAACATGGAACCAACCGTGCTGCCCATCAAAAGAGGACTGGTTAAAAAATGTGGTACATATACACAATGGAATATTGCACAGCCATGAAGAAGAACAAAATCATGAACTTCGCAGTAAACTGGATGGAATTAGAGTTTACAATATTAAGTGATCTTTCACAGAAACAAAGATCAGAATATCACATGTTCTCACTCATAAATGGACCTTGAACAACTATGGTAATACTATAACAAAAGAATTGACAGTAGCGGAAAACTGCAGCAGGGAGTGGAGGTGGAATTGATAGTAGTCAAGATCTGCTGGTGGGGGGCACACCTCATCAACAAGGGTACCTGCGCAATGAATATTTGGATACCTAACCCTGAATTGTATCCCACAATATTTAAAAAAACAAAATAGAATAAAATATAAAATAAAAAATAAGAAGAGAATATAATTTCAAACTTAGTTGACCAGCAGGAATTGCCAATTATTTTTGTATACAAGTTGACAGCAGCAATGTTGCACTAGTAACAGAAAGTATTAAGTAGCAAAGTAGCTTCCTGATACTCATAGTGAAGGGTTAAAAACAGATACATCAAATTTAGGAAGTCAGATAGTAACACCACATAAATCTGAAAAATTGCATGGTCTATTCATTTGTATGTGCATATTTATAAAAAGAAAATATAAGATATATTTTTACTAGCCACTAATTGCTAACAATTCAGGCTGGGCGTGGTGGCATACGCTTCTAATTCTGGTCACTTTGGGATGCCGAGGCGGGAGGATTGCTTGAGTCCAGGAGTTCGAGAACAACCTGGCAAGAATAGCGAAATCTCAATTTTTAAAAAAAGATAAAAACAAAATAAAACAAAGAAAGAGAAATTAGCCAGGAGTAGTGGTACACACTTCTAGTACCAGTTACTTGGGAGGCTGAGGCAGAGGTTGTGTGAGCTGTGATTATGCCACTGCATTCCAGCAGCCTGGGTGACATAACGAGACCCTGTCTCTTAAAAAATAAAAATAACAATAATTGCTAACACTCTGTCCATTAAAAAGAGAAACAATATATACCTACTGTAGTTTATACACTTATGTATTTATTTATGAAATGAAATAGTATTTCACAGTTCAGCTAAAAACAGAGAAACAAATAGGAGAAAGTGGCAATATAATTCCATTTATTTAATGTATTAATATAAAAGTGATAGTATATATGTTCTTTGTGGTCAGTATATACAAGCTATTAACTATGAAAACATATATGGACATAATAATTGTACTAATTTCTAAGGGTTGCCATAGCAAAGTGTCACAAAATGGGTGGTTTGAAATATTAGAAATATATTACCTCACAATATTGGTGGCTAGAAGTCCAAAATCAATGTGTCAGCAGGACAATGCTCCCTCTCATGGCTCTACACAAGAAATCTTTATTTGTCTCTTCCTGGTCATTGCTGGGAATACTTAGCATTCCTTAGCTTGTGGAAGCATCACACTATTTTCTGCCTTTATCAACATACAGTCTTGTGCAACTTGTGTGTCTGTGTCTCTGTGACTTTTTCTTTCCTTAAACGGATACCAGTCATTGATTTTATGGCCTACCCTAATCTAGCATCTGCCTTGTCTAAACTTGATTATATCTCAAGCACCTTATTTCCAGACAAGGTCATGTTCACAGGTAAAGGAAGTTTCAACATACACTTTCGGGGATAATTTATCCCAGAACAACCATGTAGGTCTATAACTTCAAAATTCAAGAAAGGATGTATAAGAGAGAAGAAAGCAGGATTGAATAGTGGCCATTTCATTGCTAATGTATATAATTAAATGGCATGACTGGCACATTTATTTAAAATAATCAAATAATTTATTATCTAAACAATATTACATAAAGAAATTAAATAGGATGCAAATAACTTGACTCCAAAACCACAGGCTTAAGTTAAGATTGTTCCAGAAAGCTCAAAACATATGGACATACAAGTTATTTATATTTTTATGTTCACAATGTTTGAAGTAGAAAGATAATTTTATTCATAATTATCCCAGCACTTTGGGAGGCCAACGTGAGAGGATTGTCTGCTCATGGGTTTGCAACCAGCCTGCGCAACTTGGTGAGACCTCATCTCTACAATAAAAATCAAAAAATTAGCTTGTAGTTCCAACTACTTGGAAGGCTGAGGCAGAGAGATCGCCTGAGCCCAGAAAGTTGAGGCTGTGGTGGCCTTGAGCATGCCACTGCCCTTCAGTCTAGGCAATAGAGTGAGACTTCAACTAAAAAAAAAAATTATTCATAATTATTCACAGATGTGTTTCAAAAATAAAAAAAATTCAAAAATTTTTCAAAAATTCAGGTAATATACTTTGATATATAGTCCCACTTCATTTGTTTTTGAACCATAAAACCGTTGTTGAATTTCATAGCAAAATTTTCCTACCTTATAAAATTCCAGAGCTTAGGTTTATCAAGATATATCAAGTTTCAAGGATAACCAGGCAGTATAATGCAGTGAAGATATTTTATTATTCTTGTCACTAACTCTATAAATAAAAGAAAATTTTGAAAAAAAAAAGTAAAAGTCTTGTTCGAACTTAGAACAGAAATTTCCATTTTAGTTGACTGTTAGTCTTTAAGCCAGTTCCTTAAAATGGAGTAGCTAATCTTCAAGCCTGCTTGTGTAGAAAAAACACATGAAGATAGGCTACTACGGTTCCTTCTTTACTTAAGATCTAAGCTCATATTTCATTAAGTATTCAAAGTTAACCTTCTTCTAACAGTAAAAACGGCTGTCCAGGCTAGAAGCAAACCCACTTTCTCCAAAAGTCTGTCTTGACAATTACAGAGCAAAGATTTGCTTCCTTCTGTGTTCTCCCAAAGGTTACTTTGCTACATACTTAATGCATTCAGTTCGATAAAGTAGTTGCTTGTTTAATAATCTATTTCCATATACATTTTGGAAACTATTTAGTTCAGAATAATAATTTATTCATCCCCAGAGAAACAGAAAAAAATATGTTGAATAGAATAGAAGGTGATTAAATATTTGTTGGATACCTATTGTTGAGTGAATACACCTGATACCTATTGTTAAGTGAATTCAGCTGAAAGACAATATATAGCACAAAGCAAAAAACTTGTGCTTTAATTTTCTTATCTACAACTTAAGGATATCAAATATTCATTTTTTAAACATAGGGAATAAACACATGTACATTATTATTATTATTATTATTATTATTATTATTGTAGAGATGAGGTCTCGCCAAGTTGCCCAGGCGGGTCTCGAACCCGCGGGCTCAGGCAATCCACTCACCTCAGCCTCCCAAAGGCGCGGGATTACAGGCTGAGCCACTGAGCCC
>CAUYQG010119791.1:0-10954 GCA_963574415.1 Tarsius wallacei | reverse complement strand
TGGGGACAGCATATTGTTGTGTTATTTATTTATTTATTTTGAGTTGGAGTCTCATTCTGTTGCCCAGACTGGAGTGCAGTGGCTGCTCCCAGCCACCACAGCCTCGACCTGCTGGGCTCTGGCGATCCTTCTGCCTCAGCCTTCCAAGGAGCTGGAACTACAGGTGGGCGCTACCACGCCCGGCTAATTTTTTTTTGATTTATTGTAGAGATGAGGTCTCGCCAAGTTGCCCAGGTGGGTCTTGAACCCGCGGGCTCAGGCAATCCACTCACCTCGGCCTCCCAAAGCGCGGGATTACAGGCTGAGCCACCGAGCCCAGCTGTGTTATATTTTTTAATTCAGTTTATGATTCTATGTCTTTTCAGTGGTGCATTTAGCCCATTCATATTCAGGCTAATTATTGAGCTGTGAGAGTTGATGACTGTCATGAGGTTCTTATGGAGTTTGTTGGGGTTTTTTTGTTTGTTTGTTTGTTAGTTTTCTTTTGACTTTTGGTTTGATATATGTGGATTTTTTTTTTCTGCATTCTTGGGAAGAATGAGGTCATTCTTTTTTCCCTTTATTCTATGCTAAATACTTTCTTAAGCATCTCTTACAGAGCTGGTCTGGAGGTGGCATCAAATCTTAAGGATTGAATGCCTGGGATGGGGAGGATTTAAATTCTCCATTGCTGATGTAGCTTAGCTTAGCAGGGTAAGAAATTCTTGATTGCAATTGTTTATCTTTTATAGCTTTGAAGATTAGACTCTAGTCTCTTCTAGCTTGTAGTGTTTCTGGTGATAAGTCTGCTGTTATTCTTCCCTGGTAAATAGTCTTCCCAGGTAAATAGTCTGATTGTTCTCTCTGACTGCATTTAGGTTTTTTTCTTTTATACCTATTTTGTGTAATTGAAGTACTATATATCTAGGAGATGATCTTCTCATCTGATGCCTTGCAAGAGTTCTCTGAATTACTTGTACTTGAATGGTCAAGTCTCTGAGGGGATGAGGGAAGTTTTCTCAGATAATTTTATGGAATGTTTTTTCCAGGGTGGTCTCTGTTTCTCTATCTGCCTCAGGAATGCCAATTAAGCACAGGTTCAGACTCTTGATATAATCACACATCTCTTGGAGACTTTGTACCATCTTTTTAAGCTTCTTTTCTATGTTTTTAACCATTTAGATGGTTTCATATTTTAGTTCTCAAACTCTGAGATCCTTTCTTCTGCTTGGTTGATCCTGCTTTCCATGTTTGTCAGTTTGTCATTTATTTCATTTACTGAATTCTTTATTGCCATCATCTTAGTTATAAACTCCTTCCTTCTTTCCTCTTGTCTCTCCTCATTTTTATTTATTCTTTCTATCTTGATATCTTGATATCAGGGTTTGTGGTGTGACACCAGTCATTCTGGGGGCTCTTCATTGTTTGAATTCTTAAGACTGTATTCTCAGGTGCTATTGTTCCAGGAGCCTGGATGGTGCCTGTGTTCTTCCTCTGGTTTTTCTTCATTTGTGACAGTTTTCCTCCCCCAACCCTGCCTTTAATTCCATTGCTCAGTGTTGGAGGATAGCTTTCACTTCTGTTTGTTCAATCCCCTATTCCTACTTTTGTAGATCCTCTGGATTTGTTTAATTTTGACACTGGACTGGACATGGGAGACTATTCTGTCTTTTGCAATTTTGTGTATTTTTATTGGGAGGTTATTTACTTCAATTTAATTTCATCATCAACCATTTTGGCAGAATTATCAGACAATCCAATAATCTCTTTTTTGCCTTCAACTTTGTAAGAAAGAGACTCAGATTCACACATTCAGTCTCTTATCTTTTCCCTTCTTTCCCAGTGGTTACTTTCAAGCCACAGTCTAAAACACCTGCATTGTGCATGAATTTGGAAAGAAAAAAATACTCAGCATTCTGCTATAAAAGTCTTAGTAGCCTTATGGGTAAAAAATGGAGCATTAAGAAAAAGAGCATAATACCTGGCATCCTTAATAAGAAACAGTCAAATCAACAGGAATCACAAAATAGTACCAGGTACATTTGTTTCAATGAGATATATACAAAGAAGAATTGACTCTTCAAATGTACCATTTACTAAGTTGAAAATTAATTGGAGAGCTACATTATTATAAAATTGTCTAACCAAAGTGTTAAAGTGTTGAGAGTTTTCTGTTCATGTCTTACAAATAATGCTAATCCATAGATTTGTTAGGACTGGCCCTCTTGTCATCTGAGTTTGTAGTGTCAGTGAGCATGTGTTCTGTAATATGGCATTATTAGCCACATGTGACTGGACTGAATGATTATTACATCAGGACAGGACAAGAGACAGCCCCAAGAAGGTATTACTTTAAATGGTTAATTTATGTTTTTCAGAGTTGTGGGGTAAAATGAAGGTTATTACATAAGTAGGTTGTATGCAGATGAAGTTTAGGCTTCTAGCTGGCTCTCTCTCCCCTTAATAGTGGCCCAGGTACCCAGTGTGTTGCCATGTGCATCCTGTCCTCCCTCTTCTTCCCTAAGGAATGTCCAGTTCTGCCAATCCCACCCTTGCTCATGTGACCAGTGATCAGGACCCACTTATGAATGAGAACATGTGGTATGAAGTTCTTTGTTTCTGTGATAGTTCTCTTAGTGTTATGGTTTCCAGCTATATCTATGTTGCTACAAAACAATGATTTTATCTTTCTTTATGACTGTATAACATTTCTGAATGGTTAATATGCCTGAGAACCACCTGTGTAATAACTGCAAATGTGATAGGTCTGCAGAGTCAGATCTCTCTCCATAAAGGTTTGTTTTTTTTTTAAGTTATTATTTTTTATCTAACACACAGATTGGTGGGGTAGAGAATGCACCATATTTTCCTCCAAATTTTGCAGATACAGCACACATATGCCTGATCTAATCCTTCTTTTGGGAATATTACAAAATATAGAAGTCCATCTCATTAGCTGGCTATGGGTACATGCTTTTGTAGTATGTTGCAAAATTTTCAACTGCACTGACTTAGATTAGCTTAGATTCTCGAGTTCTTGTTTCACAACCAAGAAAACTGAGGAGTGCAGACACCTAAGAATGAGGAAGGAGTTTATTAAGCATCAGAAAGCTCTCAAGAAAAGAGAAGATCCCTGAAGTGGGTTACCAGTAGTGGGGGTGTGCTTTCTCTTTTCTGAGGGCATTCTTCTCTTTTGCATTTTACCCACCTCTCAACTTCCTAGTTGTTTCCTGGTCCCAGGCTTTATTGCGCATGTGTGCCCTTGTCTAAAGTTACTCCACCTTGATTATTACCCATAAGTACCACAGAAAAGTCTACTAGCTGGGGTAAAACCACACTGCAAATGTCATGTTAATGATATTATAATAAACTTACATCAAGTTAGTATATTTAGTTGAGCTATTGTGCCTGTGCCTACATGGCAAAAATCCCTTTGAACAAAACATCCTGGCTTAAGGGGATGTTCTTAACCACATTAACCACATTTTCAGTTGCTAGTTACATAACAGGGTGGTGTAAGAGTGTTTCTACTGGTTTCATTCTCTTTGAGACCCTCACTTTCTATCTGCCTAGCCAGTCTCTGACTACCTCCTCTCTCATTCCCCACTCTGAAGTGGCATCCCTAACTGCCGTTAAGGAGAAGGAGCAATGATCACTCTGGCTTCTTCAAACTGTGAGGGGGCGTTGTTTATGTGGCAGCTAGGGGACCTCCAAAGGACAGTGTAATGGGCCTCAGAAGAAAGGTTCTTTTATGTGGAGTTCGATCTGCACCATCCTTTGAAGTTGATAGACTCTAGGTGAGAAGAAACAAATTTTACAGGAAGGTTCATTATGCATGGACCAAATATGAGCAATACAAAAAAAGGAGCTATCGAGAGAAAAAGCCATGTCCATATATTAGAGATCTCTAGAGAGGATAGAAAAGATCGTAGCTAAGTCCAGAGCCCACCTGTTCTCTTAAAGTAGCAATGATTTTGATATTATTTTTCATGACCTGTAGGCTTTCTTCTACCTGGGAGAAAGTGTTAATCCAGAAACAAGTTTCCTTTAATAATGCACATGTTCTTCCACCTTCTGCCATGAGCTTATCCATACTCATCTCCTTCAATTCTAGGATTTCAGATAGTCATTGATTGATATTAACTTAATTAACTATGACATTTAAATTTGTCTTTTTTCAAAGACAAAAATAAATCTGTCCCTACAGGAACAGTAGAAAAGGCATATATTTATTCCCTTGACTCAGTTTAAACACTAAGGTGAACTTTTAGTCAACTGTCTTATAATTATGAGACAAAGATATATTTTCAGTTGTGACTGGAATATTATGCAAAAATGGACAGTAATTCAAAATGTTATTATCAAATTGGTGTCAAAAGCACAACATTCTCTCATGACCAACAGCTGAAAACCATCAAACATAAAGACTTCTTCATAGCAAGTTATAAAGTATGTTTCATAGACTATCCAGATTTGTTTGACACGACTGAAATGCAGTTTACATTTTTCCTCACATTTATTGTGAATTTATTTGATTTGGAACTGAAAATATTCATCTGATTTAGTTATAATTTAACACTAATGTATTAGCTGTTGTACAAAGCAAATTATAGTCATTCAATATTCTGCAGTTGAAAGCATCTTTGTTTAATCTAAGAGTTGAGATAAATGAATGTTTCTGAGTTGCCTCATTTATTATGCAAGAATATAATCATAGAATCTCAAGAAGACAATATCCTTATATAAATTCTTCATCAACTTAGCATTTACAGTCTTCAAAAATAAGATTTTTCTCTCCTAAGTATAATTTTTTCTTGCCATTTAAAATTTAGTGAGCTACATTTTAATAGAGTCTAATTCCATTTTTGATGTTTGTGGATAGTGTTCAAGTCCAGCCATCCCCCTTCCCCTCTGCACTACATCTGAACAAGCTGATAAGAAAATTCAGTTGCTCTCTCCTTTGCTTCCAGCTTCCAAAAAATGTTTGTCAATTTCTTCTTCTCTTGTCCACATATTTTAGTGTATGTCTTTAAAAAAATCTTTTAATGGTAGTTTTAGTGGAGTTTCAGCAATGAAATCAGATGTGTGAATGTGTACTTAACACACTATTTTTACCTAGTCACCTACTTCTTCAGCTGCTATTCTTGTATGAAGTCCTAATATGGCATCTACAAGAACACCTAGAGCTAACATAGATACATCATGATCCATGACTTTGGTGGTTTCAAATATTTATATATCACTGAGAATGAAAAGGGCTAATATAGGCTCAACTAACTTCGAAACAGGAAACCATCACTTGTTTCTTGTCACATTCAGAACCCACGAGGAAGCTCACAATTATAAATTAAAGTGGAATCCTCAAAGTTGTTATGTTGGTAACTGCGACCACCTATAGAGTAGCTGTTTGCGTCCTCCAAAAATTCATATGTTGAAGCCTTAATCTCCAAGATGATGATATTTAGAGATTGGGGTCTTTAGGAAGTAATTAAGACTAAATAAGATCATTAAGGATGAGGTCCTCATGGTGGGACTAGTGACTTTACAAGAAGGGAAAGTGATCTCTCTCTCTTTCTTTCTCTCTCTCTCTCTCTCTCTCCACATGCTAACTGTTCTGAGGAAAGGCCATATGCTACTACAGCAGAAAGGCAGCCATCTGCAAGTCAGGAGGAGAGACGTCATCAGAACCGAACTAAACTGGAACTTCAATCTCTAACTTTTGGCCTCTGGAACTGTGAGAAATAAATTTGTTGGTTAAGCCACTTAGTCTGATATTTTGTATGGCAGCCTGGGCAGATAAAGATAGTTGCCAATTCTATCTGTGAAGATGTTCATGATAACATAAGCTGTTATAGTCTTTCCTACTGTTCCTAGATCTTTGGCTAAGCTTGACATGCTGGACTTTAAGAGATAAGCATAAGCACTTAACGATGAGAAACAACTGGAGAATAATTATAAGTAAAGCTTGTATTCTGAAAGCCATAAGGGCTTGAGAGAGAAGTGAAAACATTCCTGTCCTGACTCTCCCAGATAGTAGCATTTTACTGGAGGCTGAATATTTTTAATGAGGAGCTGGTAAATTTCATCAAGCAAAATTTGTATTCATGCCAATACTGACCCTTGGAAGAATGCTATGAGAAGAATATCAGCTAAATGGTTGGAATGTAGCTATCATGCTCCTAGTCACAGAGTTGTACTAAAGAGCTGGGTCATTTGAAAGAACAACTCGAAGGAAGTGGGAGGCTGAAACCAGACCAAAATGAGTCATGGAGTGAGTAAAATGATAATAAAGTTAGTGTGTCCAGTATAAACCATTCTGATAAGCAATTTAGACTTGACAGAAAACAGGGAGGGGAGGCAGCTTAAATGAGAAGGGAACAAACTCGAAAAGAATTTTTTTGATAAGGAATATAAATTTGTTTTTAAAAGGAAAGGAAAGGAAATAGACTAGAGAAGGAGGCTCTAGGTAAAAGTAAGGGCACATAATCAAGAGGGAAAGTTCTCAGGGCAGACAGGAAGGGAGGAAATCCAAAGTGCAGGAAGAAAGAATTAACTTTAGACACAAATGGGAACACAGTGGAAAGAGATAAGAATGTTTCAAGATAAACTTGATGTGGAGGGGGGAGAATTTGAAGAAATTCACACCTGACAGTATTTCTTTCTTTAAGTTGCAGACCTTGTTATCTGTTAAAAATGAGAAAACTGACATTTAGGTTAAATACAGTAAAAATAAAATTGCAATGACTGACAGGCCATAGAATGATATGAGTAAGGCTGAATAATATTTTGTGGAGCAGTACTGATGGACAAGCCAGAAGTGCTATCTTTGCAGATGTGGTAAATCCTTGGTGAGACTAATCTAAGTATTTTTTCACTGTTTTTGGTGAATCTAATGCTGAACTTCCACTCAAAAGTGCTACTGAGAATGGGACCTTTATAGTAAATAAGAATTTAGAGATGAACTGATTTAAAGAGGGTGATTACTGTAATGGAAAGCAATTGAAGTTTGGAATAGATTTTTGTTTGCTGGATATGCTATTTTCAGTGTGATCTTAGGTAGACTCTCCTAAGCTCAATTTTTGCAACTATAAAATGGAAGAATAATGATAGAATTAAATGAGATAATTTGTTATTCTTATTGTCAAATTATTATCTTTATTATTGATAAAGTCTGGGAAAATTAACTTGTAATAGATTGTACTTTTCAAAGGTCACAGGAGTATCTCCCAATCCACATAATCTTCTTAAAAATGTATCTTTCATACTCCTTTCATTGAAAGGTAAGATTAATCTCTCATGCTCTTGAAATGAAGAAGGCTTCTGGAACTGGGTTAATTAATAAAGTTTGGTAAAAGTGATGTTGGATGACTTACAAGGCTGGGTTATAAAAGGAGACTCAGTTCCACCTTGCTCACTGAAACACTCATGCGGGAGTCCTGAGCTGCAATGTGAGTAGTACCACTGTTCTGAGGCCACCATGCTGTGAGGAAGCCCAACTCGTCCCAATGTGAAGAGATTACATTAAAAAACCTATGAGATTATATGAAAAGAGGTTGTTGGCTAACTTCTCCCTCCCCTTACAACTTTGTCCACAATCTGACTGCAACTTTATGAGAGACCCTGAGATACCTCTGCCCAGTCAAGTTATATATGGATTCAGAAAATATAGAAATTATGAGAAATAACAACTTTATTACAGTTTTTTCACATTAATTTTTTAGGAGAGTTGTTTTACAGCACTAACTTATGTGCTTATTTTTTTAGCATTTCTCAAATTTATTTTCTAAAATGTTTCCTTAATAAGTAGAAACACAGGGCTTGGTGGCTCAGCCTATAATCCCAACACTTTGGGAGGCCAAGGTGAGTGGACTGCCTGAGCCCACAGGTTTGAGACCAGCCAGGACAACTTGGCAAGATTTCGTCTCTACAGTACAGGTGGGAGGATCTGTGGAGCCCAACCGGTTGATGCTGGAGTGGCTGTGAGCATACCACTGCACTCCGCCTGGGCAATGGAGTGAGACTCCAAATCAGAAAAAAAAAAAAAAAAAAATTAATAATAAGTGGAAAGATTACATTTACTGTTTTAAGAATGAGCTATTGAATTTCAAGAGTTGACTTTTTTCTTTCCATATTTATTGCTAGAAACTTAGTTCTTTAATCTGTGAGGATTATAATTGTTACTTCTCTCCCTAATTTCCATCTCTTTTGGGATAAATGAATATGAACTTCATAGATGAGAGTGACAGCAAGAGGATGATGCGTCACTTTCTAGATCAGTGAAGTTAGAGTCAATAACATCTTCCTTCAGCAGAACTTTATTTGAAATTACCTTTATATTATGTATAATGTATCCTCAAAGTATTTCAATATATCTATCACTTAGAGATAACCATGGTTTTCTGTTTATTCTCTACTTTTGTAAGCCTCATTATTTTCATACATGGTTAATGCTTTATATATTTCATAATACAGTTCTCTTCTTTAGTGTGTTTAGTGGCTTATATCATTTATGCCAAAAAGAGTTCTTAATATAGTTCTTTTTTGCAGTTTTGCCTTATGTGACTAAATCTCATGAAAAACCTAATCTCTGTGGTTACTTATTGAGCTGAATTGATGATGGTGGTGCCAATGGCAAGAATGATGTGAATTCTTCTTTTTCTTTTTCTTCTTCTCTTTGATCTTTAAGGATTTCAATTTACTTGTTTTAAAATTTTCTTCAGTACTAAAGGAGTTACCTGTAATTAAAATGTATTTATTCTCTTTTGGGTATTGAAAATTCAGAGTCTTAATTGTAAATTAGCCTTAGGAAATGTGTATCATCAAAGAATAAAAGAATAGCAGCTTTTTTTAGTTTCCCTCCTCAGGTATCCCTGGGTCCTTATTGAAAGTGGTTCCAAGATAGACTTGTGTGATGGTTGAACTTGCCTTTGTGTTCCCAGAGTTTGCGTATTTCCTTTTTCTCCAATTCCAGGCATCTGCTCTCCTTCAATTCTTTCCAAGACTCGGGAACCACATGTCCTCTTTCCTAAAACCATAGAAATTATTCTCAAATTGTTAATTCACACTGAAATATAAATGACTTCGTATAAATAACATGCAATTTGATTTTTCTTTTTCTTTTTTTACTTGTATGTATTTAGGGGTAGAAGTGCAATTTTGTTACATGGATATATTGCACAGTGGTAACATCTTTACATTTAGTGTATCCAACATCCAAATAATGCACATTATATCTGTAAAATAATTTCTCATCACTCACCCCCCCTTCTGTCCTCCCATACTTCTGAGTCTCCAGTTTCTGTCATTCCACACTCTGTGTCCCTATGTACATATTATTTGGCTCTCACTCAAAGGCGAAAACATGCAATATTTGTCTTTTTGTTTCTGAGTTGTTTCACGTGAAATAATGGGCTCCAGTTCTATCCAGGTTGCTGCAAAAGACATGATTTCACTCTTTGTATGGCTGAATAGTATTCCATAGTACATATTTTCACATCTTTATCCAATCATTAAGACACTTAGATTAATGCCATATTTTTTACTATTTTGTTTTATTTTAAAAATGTGGGGTACAATTCAGGATTAGATATACAAATGGTCATTGTACAGGTAAAGTTTGGGCTTCACTTTGGTCCCCACTTCGACTGGTTTGAGATCAGGTGCCCTTATTGATAAAGTGTGCCCCACTCTCTTGGCAGTTTCCCACTACTGCCAGCCCCTTTTTTATAGTATTATGATAATTGTACAGGGTTCGCTTATGAGCAAGAATATGTGGTACCCAGTTCTTTGTTTCTCTGCTTGATCACTGAGTATTACAGACTCTAAATCCATCCAAGTTGCTGCATATTCCATATATTTGTCTTTATGACTGCATAATATTCCATCATGTATATGTATCACATTTTTTAAATCCAGTCCACTTTTAATGGGCATCACAATTGGTTCCATGTTTTTGCTATTGTGAATAATGCGATAAACACGTGTGAACAAGTATCTTTTTTATAGAATCATTTGAGTTCCTCCAGGTATATTCCCAGTAGGGGGATTGCTGTGTTGTATGGAAGGCCGATTTTAAGATCTTTTAGGAATCGGCAAACTGTTTTCCACAGCGATTGTACTAGTTTACACTCCCACCAACAGTGTAGAAGTGTTCCCTTTTCCCTGTATCCTTTCCAGCACCTGTCATTTTTTGAGTTATTGGTGATGGCCATCCTGATTGGAGTTAGGTGATATCTTGGTGTAGCTTTCATTTGCATTTCTTTGATGATTTGTGAGGCTGAGCATTTTTCATGTATCTGTTGACTACTTGTATGTCTTCTTTTGAGACATATCTAGTCATATCTTTTGCCCACTTTTTAATAGGGCTGTTTTTTTTTTCTTTTTGGCACGTTTGAGTTCCTTGTAGAACCTGGATGTTAGGCCTTTGTCAGATATACAGATGGCAAATATTTTATCCTATTCTGTGCATTGTCTCCCGTTCTCTTGATGATTTCTTTGGCTCTACAGAAGGTTGTCAGTTTGATGAGGTCCCACTTGTCTATCTTATCTCATGGCATGGGCATTTGGGGTTTTGATCAGGAATTGGTTGCCAGTTCCAATTTCCATAAGGGTGTCTCCTGCATTTTCTAAGGTTCTTACAGTTTGAAGTTTTACATTTAGGTATTTGATTTATTTAGAGTTGATTTCTGTGTATGGTGATTCACAGAGGTTTTGTTTTAGTCTTCTGCATGTGGTCAACCTGTTTTTCCAAGAACACTTATTGAATAAGTTCTCCTCTCTCCAGTGGTTGTTAGTAGAGGCTTTGTCGAATATCCGTTGGTTGAAAAATTGAGGTTTTGCTTCCAGAATCTCTATCCTGTTCCATTGGTCTATATGCCTGTTCTTGTATCAATACCTGGTATTGATTATTGTAGCCTTAAAATAAAGATTAAAGACTGGAATTGTGATACCTCCTGCTTTGTTTCTTTTGCTGAGG
>CAUYQG010119790.1:0-33336 GCA_963574415.1 Tarsius wallacei | reverse complement strand
AGCTGGTCGTGGCTGGGGTGGCCGGGCGCGGCCACTGCACTCCAGTCTGGGCGACAGAGTGAGACTCCAAATAAAAAAAAAAAAAAAAAAAAAAAAAATATTTCAGAAATAACTTGTGGTGAAAAAAAATTGGAATAATATATAGGTGTGTAGAGTTAAAGTGGAAAGTCTCCTCCCACCAGAAATACTTCTTACCCCTTCTTGCCCCTGAGGGCTAATACATTTTGTGTGTGAACTCTTATAGACCTTTTTTTTTTTGAGTTGGAGTCTTACTCCATCACCCAGGCTGTAGTGCAGGGGCACACTCACAGCCACCCCAGCATCGACTTACTTACTGGGCTCCGGCAATCCTTCTACTCAGCCTTCCAGGTAGCTGGAACTACAGACACGTGCTACTGTGCCCGGCTAATTTTTTGATTTTTATTGTAGAGACAAGTTCTCACCATGTTGCTCAGGCTGGTCTCGAATCCGCGGGCTCAGGCAATTCTCTCGCCTCAGCCTCTCAAAGTTCTGGGATTACAGGCTTGAGCCACCACACCCGGTCAGACCTTATTTTTTTCATTGCAGAATAAACGTGAGATCATTTTGGAAAAAAGTATGTATACATATAAGTAAAAATAAGGGGGAAAACACATAATTCCATAGCATAAAACAACTGGTTTTATTCATGTCCCATTACTTTCTAAACACTTATAAAAATAAATAGTTCATGTCATAAGATATAAATTACTGTATCAACTTATCTTTTTGGCTGGGTGCATGCCTGCAATCCCAGGACTTTGAGCCGGAGTTTCAAGACCAGCCTGGGCAACTTGGCAAGACCTTGTCTCTACAAATAATCAAAAAATTAGCAGGGCGTGGTGGTATGCACCTGTAGTTCCTGCTCCTTGGAAAGCTGAGGTGGAAGGATCGCCTGAACCCAGCAGGTCGAGGCTGCAGTGGCCATGAGCGTGGCACTACGCTCCAGTCTGGGTGACAGAGACTCCAACTCAAAAAAAAAACAAAAACCAAAAACACCTATCTTTTTACATTTCTCTCTCTCTATTGATATATACATATTCAATATATATTTAAACCTCATTTTATGTAGGTAAATCTATACTTGCACTCTGATTTTTGATAGGTGTGATTGTATGTAATACCATAATTAGATCATGCTTCATATTTTTTCAAATTACCTAAATATTCAAATATTTTAAAAATATTAAAATATTTTATTTTAAAATGTTAGATATTTTAAAATTTGAATATTTAGGTAATTTCTATTTTTAATGGTAAACAATGCTTACAACTGATATTTCCCTATGTATATCTTCATATTTCTAGAAAGAAATTATTTTATATAATTATGCATTATCTACTTATTTTCCTTTTGATTTTATGATTAAATACTTTTTGTAAATAGCACAGGAAATTCTAATATTAATATGAAAACCATATAACAAAATATCATAAACAAATTCAAAGGACAAATGATCAACAGAGAAACATGTTTGACAAATAAAGAATTAACATTCATAACATACAAAACTTCTTGAAAAATACAAAAAAGATTTTTCAATCTCAATGCAAGATAGTCAAAGAATATGGAGACAGTTTTGAAGGAAAGAAAACTAACGATTGATAAACATATGAAAATGTGATTAATTTGACTATTAGCCAGAGAAATACTAATTCAAGAAATAGTAAGATACTAATTTCATCCAACATATTTGCCTCAAATGAAAAAGCATGACAGCACCCTGGTGCTTGTGAGGATTTGGGGGAAGGCACTTGCATACTTTGAGCATGGGAACTGAAATTACTGCAGCTGTTTTGGGAAGCAATCTGGCAATATCTACTAAAAAGTTAAAATGTAGTACCCTTTGCCCCAGCAATCTCTCTTCTGGGAATCTACCCTATTTTTTAAAAAACCACTTGAGGATGTCTATTGCAACATTTTTGGTCTGGCAAAAACTACAAGAAGTATGGAAGGCTGTCTGCAAAGAAATGTATACAGTATGGGTTCAGTTTTGTAAAACAGGAAATGATTCTTATAAAACATCATCTGAAATGATATGTTTGCCTCTGGTCATATGAACATGGTGAAACATATGGCAAAGGCAGGCACACCTGGCTGTGACTTTGGAAGGTGATAACCTAGTATAAAGAAGCCAGGGCTAGATGAGGATGATGGTATTGATCTGGCGGTGATGGCGCTGATGGTGATGGTTACGTTTGTGGTGATGACAATGATGGTGGTAGCAATGATGGTAGTGGTGATGGTGGTGATGGTGATGGTGATCGTTGTGGTGATGATGGTGGTGGAGGTGGTGATGATCATGGTGGTGGCAGCGATGATGATGGCGGTGATGGCACCAACGGTGATGATGGCAATGATGGTGGTGGTAGAAGTGATGATGGTGATGACGATCATGACGGTGGTTGTGGTGGTAATGATGGTGGAGGTGATGCTGGAGATGATGGTGGTGGAGGTGTTGATGATGATGGTGATGACGGTGGTGGTGGTGGTGGTGGTGGTGGTGGTGATGATGAAAATTGGGTAGCTGCAGCCTCCCTTCCCACCTCCCTCCCTCTGTCCACCCTGTTCCCTGTTTCCCAGCCAGCCTGTGAGTGCTCCGCTGGGATGTGCTGTAATATCCAGAGGCAGCTTCAGCACCAGCAGGATGAAAACAGAATCTGGGAAGCCAGCACAGCACTTGCCCTGCTCAAAGCCAGAAAGCCTGGAGTGGACAAGGGGCCGGGGATATCCACCACCCTTCTGTCTCAGTGGGAGTCTAGAGTCGCAGGCACCAGGAGGAGTCAGCGTACCAGGAATATGCGGTCAGTTGAACTGAGCACACAGGAGCTGGTTCTCTCCCTCCCACCCTCCTTGGAGCCCCGGTGCTGGCCATGCCTTGCTCAGCATCTGCAAGGCGCTGCCTGGGTGGAGAGCCCTGGAACCACGACATTCCGACTAGGAACCCTCCCCATGGGTACTTAGCACCCATGACAGCTCCAAGAGGAGACTCCTGCGGCCTCTGCCTTGAGAGGAGAGCCCCCCAGAGTGAGAATGAGCAGCCCATGGGCTCCCCCAACCAGGGTCGCAGGGCAGGAAGCCTGTGAAGGGTCCTGAAGGCACTGAAACAGAAACATCCTGTGCCCCGTGTTAGCAACTCTCCCTGGAGCATGTGGAACAGGGCACAGCTGCCCTCCATGCCAGCCTCCCTCTTCGATGGCCTCCCTCCTTACCAGTCTCCTGCTTCTACAAGGAGGGACAGCAGCTTGAACGAATGACAGACTTCCATTCTGTGGCACTGCCGTCCAGCTTGCCATCACATGCAGAGGGACAGAGTGACTCGCAGGCCCTGGAGCCCGACCACAGGAGGCCTGTGAGGTCACATCCAGTGTGACCGTCAGGACTTGGTCTCTTCTCTGAGCCTCAATTTTCCCAGCCAAATTGGGGCTCAGAGTACCCTCGTGAGTTAGCACAGGTGAGGGCAGAGCGCCCGGGCATCCAGGGCGCTGGCCGGCCCTGGCTTTTTCCCTGGTAAAGCACTTTGCCTGTTCCCTTGTGAGAAGATGCCACTGAACGGCTTTCCCATGCCCGGCTTGAATCCCACTTGAGAGCCTCTGAGGACACTGAGCTGCCCTCCACTGCGGCTTCTTGCCAGCTCTCCACATTCAGTACTTCTACTTTTTGCAAGGGCTCAGCTAGCCAGGGAGCACCATGGTTGTACAGACTAGGTGGTGAGCTGGAGCTCAGGTCTGTTTCGGCCCTGCATGTTCCTCTACTCTGCTGCCATCAGGTCCCCTACCCCATGAGGGTGCAAGGCTATCCCGGATGTGTGTGAGATGCCAGGCATGTGGGGATGGTGAGACATGGGCCTCGCCAATGGTCTCCTCTGATGCCTGCTTCACACCCAGGTGTTACTGAGGCAGCGAGACAGGACAGGTGAGACCTCCTCACGAAGCCTGCACACAGTGTACAGAGATAGACAACACACCATGAAAGGAATCCACAAGAGCAATATATAAGAAGCCAAGGTGGAAGTGCTTGGGTGATATCAGCAGGTGAAGGGGTGCAGGGAGTGCTGTAGGCTGGGCTGGGAGAGGCATGGCCTGCACATTAAAACCAGGACGGCCACTGCAGATCATTTCCTGAAGTGACCGTGAGCTGGTGGTGACTTCTGAACTGTGTGAAGGTGTGAGAAGTGCTGGCTGGTCTCTGAACTGGAGACCCTGGGGGCATGAGCATGTTTGCTGTCATGACCTACGGCTGCACTCTTTCCTACGATTGCCACCAGCCATGTGTGGCTATTTGAAGGATTATAGCTAAATACCATGAAAACCTCAGTTCCTGGCCATCTAGCTGCACTGCAAGCGCTCAGTAGTCACGTGCACTGCATATCTAGAATATTCCATCCTTGCAGAAAGTTCCGTGGAACAGCGTTGTACTCAAGACAAGAAGTTTTGCTTTGCCTATGAGTGGGCAGCGTGGCACTGTGGTTTTGGGATGTGGCATAGGTTTGGCGAAAATAAGTTCAGTGATGGTCTTGGAGGAGGTGGCATCTACCTCCAGGAGGAATAGAAGGCATCTACTTTTTGCAAAACTCTTGTAATACAAAAGAGCACAAAGACATCCCTCTGTCTTCAGGCAATCTTGTGTTTAGTCAACCTGACTTAAAATCCCCTCCTTCCTTCTCAGCATCATCCTCTTCACCACGTCATCAATACCATCATTCATCTGCCACAGCCCCTTGGGTTACTCGGAGTTTATTCCTGTGATAGTGCAGCAGAATGCTCCTTGCTTGTAGGTATAGAATCAACAGATTCCCTTAGGTTAAAAGTACAGGAACATCTGGACCTGCGTGACCTCCCACTTCAGACTCTTCTCCCTTAAGTCAATGATGGAATCAGTAGAAATGGAAAGAAAATAAGTAACCAACGGAACAAATATTGATTTTCACTGTAACCCAAGACAGTTCATTAAGAACTAGAAATAGGCCAGGCTTGGTGGCTCAGCCTGTGATCCCAGCACTTTGGGAGGCCGAGGCCAGTGGATTGCCTGAGCCCGCAGGTTCGAGACCAGCCTGGGCAACTTGGTGAGATCTCGTCTCTACAATACATCAAAAATTAGCAGGGCATGGTAGTGCACACCTGTAGTTCTGGCTCCTTGGAAAGCTGAGGTGGAAGGATCCCTGGAGCCCAGCGGGTCAACGCTGGGGTGGCTGTGATCATGTCACTGTACTCCAGCCTGGGCGATGAAGTGAGACTCCAACTCAAAAAAAAAAAAAGAAAAAGAAAGAATAAACCAGAAATAATCTGAATTGTGTCCCATATCTTTAAAAAAAAAAAACTAGAAACGAGGCTTAGCATATTGTTCAAAAGTAAAATATTAGAAAATGCAATGCATGGTACTCAGTTGTATCCTGGGGTCAAAAGGGAACAAAAAAGTCAACTGGGAAAGATAGTATTAGGAAAATTTGAATATGGATCACACATATAATAATGGCAGTGCATCAATGCTGGTTTTCCTGAGTGTGATAATTAAATGATTTTTGCAAGGAGATGCAAGCTAAAGCACGCAGGGCTCAGGTGTCAAAATGTTGGCAATTAACCTTCGATGGTTTCTCAGAAGCACACCCCAGGCATGTGTGCAGCTACCGGTGGGTCTGTGTGAAGGATGTGTAGAAACCCACGTGACTGTTGTGCAGCTTTTCTGTAGGTGGAGTATTTTATAATAACAAATTGGAGAGAAACTACAGGATTTTCAAAAGTGAGGCAACATGAATAACTCTCTGCTGAAGAGAGACCGTGTGTGTAAGCTTCTCAAAAGAGCTGGTGGCTATTGTTTATTTTATGTGCTTGAATTTACTGGTTTCCAATGAAATATTTCCACCCCCCCCTTTTCAAAATGCGGGTCCCATGTTATTAAACCGATGATGCCTTGTGCTTGAATATAAAACTTAATTTTGCCAAGTGCTTTTGCATAAATGTTTTTGTTAATAATTTTTGGGACAAGACCTGTCCTGATTTAAATGTGTTGGCATCAGCCCCTTGGGGGGACTAGAGTGCGAGTTTCCATCACTTCATGTGAGTCCAGTCCCTCCCCTGGAGGAGTCAGTGCATGTCTGCAGACTGTGAGGGCTGCAAGGGCTAGTGTCCTATGACATGCATACAGGGGCTACAGCAGCCACATGCTCCGGCCTCTGCGGGCTGCTTAGGGCCCAAGAGGACAACAGAAGGACACTTGGGCCCTGGTACAGAACAGAGTTAAAAGGACGTCCCCTTCACTTGCACCCCTTAGGACCCTTTGCTGTGAGTGGCAGAAGACCCAGCCCTGGATGAAGCAAGAAAGAGGACAAAACTCAGCCACTGAAGTCGAGAGGAGGTCAGGCGGGCTCCCCTGCTCAGCACCACGGGTCTTGGTGTCTCCTCCGGTCAGTTCTGCCTTCTCCATATGGCACGATCTTCAGGCCCTGCTCTCACAGGAGCAAAGTAGCTGCCATGCTCTGGCCTGTCACCCTCTCACTGTGACTCCCATGAGGAGGAGGAAAGGGTTGTTCCTAGAAGTTCCAGGAGAGACCTCATTGGGTCTCAAGGTGTCACTTATCTACCCCTGAGTCAGTCACCATGAGGGGGGATACCAGGTGCCCCAGATGCCAAGACACACCCCTCCATCACTGGTGCGCTGAGAACAGGGCCATGTGGGTCCCCACGTGTCTGTTGGAAGACATGAGGTACGTGGCACTGAGACCCCACTCCACACCGGAAAGTGTCCAGATGACTTAATGGGGCATGAACTTAGGGTGGAAGAGGAAGCATGTTTCCAGAAGGAAGGAAAGGAACTTATTCTTCTCTCTTGTCTGAAGTGCTGTGACTCTAGGGACACACAGGGGAACCCAGGAGTGTCTGAGGCTGGTCATCCAGAGCACACACTGAAATGAACCTGAGTACAGGGGACCTTCTAGGTGCTGCTGCCCATGAGTGCTGGAAGGAAGTGGGACTGACACAGGTGAGCATACGCCAGCAAGCAGGGCATCTTATGGACACCACCACCATGGGCACCTGTGGCTTGGCCCCACAGTAGAACTCGAGGGGAAAGCTGGAGCACATCTCAGACCTGGCCCACCCAAGGATCAGGGAATCCAGGGCCATGGCACATCAGCTGAAAGTTATTACTGGGATCTCCAACCACCCACCCCATGGGTGAGTCAAGCTCCCAGAACCCCCTGGAGGGCTGTGGATGCTTCTGTGGGAGGCCCCCCACATGCATGGCTTTGGAGGTGGGGTGGGGTGCAATGACCACCTACCCAGTCAGCCCTGGGAAAACAGCTGCTTTTGGTACCTGCTGGGCACAGCACTCCAGGAACGCTCTCCTGATGACCCTCAGGTAGAGGCGATCGTCTGTAGGGATACAGGGTAGATGGCCTTGTCCCCTTAGAGGCAAGAGCATCTTTCACAGGCACAGATGTCACAGAGCTTACAAACAGCCAACTGACAGCTTGGCCGCCGTAGCAGAGCTGGACACACAGTGACTGGCTGCCACTTCACCAGCAGACAGGAGATGGCCACGCTGCCCTACTGTGTGTTAGGCAGAGCCCCACGTCCCACATCACGGGGAAATCTGGACGACAATCCAGTTGGGACCCCGAAGAACGTCACTTTCTTGCTAGACAGGGCTACAGAGGAGATGTGGGCACTGAAACAAAGACCTACTAGTGGACAGTACTCAGGGGCCATGTGTCCTCATGCACCCGGGCACCAAAGCCCACCTGGTGACAGGATGTCGGGCCCTCAACAGGCAGAGGAAGAAGGTGTGTCTTCTCACCTGACGCTGAAGTCTAGCAGACCTTAGTCTAACTACTAAGGTATCTGGATATACAGGGCTGAGTCTAAATTGCACCTTTGTACCAGTCACGGGTCTTTGGGCTTGTTATTCAATCTCTTTGAGCTTTTACTTCTTCATTTGAAAGAGTGAGATGTAGAGTCATGCAGGTTTTTCTCGAGGGTTAGGTGAGGTGGCAGGGGCTTGGGGAGACTCCCTCCCTGCAGAAACTCTGTAACAGGATGTGTTGCTGGGTTGGCGATGCCAGGCATGTGCTCTGTGATGAGTGTGACAGCTGGCTGCTTGACGTGTACATAGCCCTGCTGATGCTGTAGGAAGGCTCGGGAGAGAAAGACCAAGGAAGAGAAAACACCCTCACAGGACAGCCGACTTTGGCAACTGTTAATACAGGAACGCAATGAATGCATGTGGAATGTGCCCCTTGTGTTGGCGAGCATCCAGCTGTCTACTCTTTCGAGAGGGACGCTAAGTGGATGGGTGGGAGAGGGATAGAAAGGCCAAGAAAAAGCTTTGGCAGGTGACCCCTTTCCCACACACTCAGGAGAGCTTGAGGAAGCACCAGGTCGGCAGGTCGTCCGTGTGAACGTCTGACTGACACTAAAGAAATCTGGATTCTGTGCTCAAAATAGAGCCCGGGTTCAGGAAGCTTCCCGAGAGGAGACCGAAATGAACCAGGTAGCCGTGTGTCCAGGTGACAATGAGGGTTTTAGAGGTCTACTTTGGGGTCACTTCTTTTCCTCTTGGAGGCTGACGTCACCACCTGCAGCTGTGGGATGAGAGCGTATTCCTGTGGTGCCAACTAACTGCGCGTTGTGCCTGTCCTTCGTGCTGGAGTGGCTGGAGGGCTCTGCAGCGGCTGCCACGTAAAGCCTTCAGTGGTATGGATGCTGCAGACGCTGGAAGAATCCATTTCAGGACACTGGGTGCAGAGTGAGTACGTGGCTGTGGCAATGTCACACCCAGAAGCTGGGATTCAGAAGCCATAGCAATGGGCCGGGGCAGTCTGTTCTAGAAAATAAGCTTCTGTTAGTTTGACCTGAGAGTTTCCCCTCCACAACAGCTCACTGGACAAAGTTGCTTCTCACCAAGTGTCCTGGGGTGGAGTAGATTGTCGTGAAGCCCAGGGCTCTCCTGAAGACATGACGGTCCCTGCCACTTCCCCACAGTAGTGGGAATTCCAGCCACTCCTTGACAGACATAGCTGAGCATACACATTCAGTCCAAACTCATTGCACATTTAAGCATGCTTCCATTCTGAATAGAAGAGTTAAAGAATAGCAAACACAACCTCCAGGCACAAACAACACCCACATACCAACAGCCCCCAGTACAGACAACCCCCAGGTACAAGCAACCCCCAGGGACAAACAGCCCCCAGGGACAAAAAAACCCCAGGTACAAACAACCCCCAGACACAAACAACCCCAGGACAAACAACCCTCAGGGAGAAACAACCCCCAGGGACAAACAACCTCCAGGGACAACAATCCCCAGGACAAACAACCCCCAGGGACAAATAACCCCAAGGAACAAACAACCCTCAGGGAGAAACAACCCCCAGGGACAAACAACCCCCAGGCACAAACAACACCCAGGGACAAACAGCTCCCAGCAATAAACTACCGTCCCCCCAAGACAAACACCCCCCAGAGACAAACAACCCCCAGGGACAAATAGCTCACAGCAACAAACTTTGCCTGGGACAAAAAACCCCAGGCACAAACAACCCCAGGGGAAAAACAACCCTCAGGGAGTAGCAACCCCCAGGGACAAACAACCCCTGGGCACAAACAACACCCAGGGACAAACAGCTCCTGGTGACAAACTGCCCCCAGGAGTAATCAGCCCCCAGGGACAAACTACCTCCTGGACAAGCAACCCCCAGGCACAAACAACCCCCAGGGACAAATTACCACCAGGTACAAATAACACCTAGGGACAAACAGCACACAGCAACAAACTTCCCCCAGGGATAAAATACCCCCAGGGGAGAAAAGACTCCCAGTGACAAACAACCCCCAGGACAAACAACACCCAGGGACAAACAGCCCCCAGGAACAAACAACTCCCAGGGCAAACAACCCCCAGGACAACCAACCCCCAGGGACAAACAGTCCCCAGGGACAAACAACCCCCAGGGACAAACAACCCCCAGGACAAACAACCCCCAGGCACAAACAATCCCCAGGGACAAACAGCCCCCAAGGACAAGCATTCCCCAGGCACAAACAACCCCCAGGTATAAACAACCCCCAGGGACAAACAACTCCACATACAAGCAAGCAACTCCCAGGTATAAACAACCCCAACACACAACCCCAAAGTACAAGCAACCCTCATGTAAAATCAACCCCCACTTATAAACAAAAAACCCAGGGATAAACAACCCCCGGGTATAAACAACCCCCAGATACCCTTCACCCAGTTTCCCCAGATGTTAGTATTTCACCACTTTTTTCTTATCATTTTCTGCAGATACACATTACTTCTTCTGAGCCATTTGACAGAAAATCACAGTCTACATCTCCTCTGCTCCTAGGCAGTACAGTGTATAATTCCTAAAGAACAAGGACATTCTTTTACAGAATACAATTGTCATATTCGGACATTTTTATTTATTTACTTTTTTATTTTTTAATAGTTTAAATTTGGGGGTTTACGTGCAGATTGGTTACACGGGTATATTGCGTGATGGTGAGGTTTGGGCTTCTGCTGAGCCTGTCACCCAAGTGTTGACCATGGTGCCTAATGGGTAATTTTTCAATTTTTCAACCTTTCCCTCTCCCTACCCCATTTAGGCATCCAGCATCTGTCATTTCCATCCTTACTCCTGTGTGCATCCAATATTTAGCTCCCTCTTATAAGTGAGAACATGTGGTTTTCAGTTTTCTGTTTCTGCGATAATTCACTTGAAATAATGGTCTCCAGCTGTGTACATATTGCTGTAGAGAACACAATGGCTTTTTTATGGCTGTGTAGTATTCCACGGTGTATACGCACCACATCACAATCGGAAAATAAACATGGATATAATCTTATCTAAGCTCTGGGCCTTATTCAAATTTCACCAGTTATCCCAGGAATGTTTTTTAGAGCAAAAGGAAAACCTCCTGGTCCTGGATTCCATGTTGCGTTTACTCGTTGGGTCTCTTTGGTCTCCTTGAACCTGGAGCGAGTCCTCAGTTCTCATGAGCTTGGTATTTTTAAAAAGTGCAAGCCAGTTACTTTGTCAAATGTCTGCCATTTGGGGCCTAAAGAATGAATTAAGGGGAACGTCCCCTTTTGGCAACAACCACAATGATGTTGATCCAGACAATTGTCCGCTGATGCCAGAAACGGCAGGTGACGGGATTAGAATATCCGCCAGATCTCAGTGCATATCCCGCAGAGTACTTACTCATTACAAAGGGAAAATAGTGACTTCAGTGTAGGGAAGCTTGGCAGACCTCACCCGGCCAGGCAAGCCGAGTCGGTATCAGAGATGCTAGACCTCACACAACTCCTGATGTGACACACCGAGAGAAATACGGCCTTCACTTCCCTTGCATTCCCGCCAAAAATGCATGCCCTGGATTGACTCATGAAGAAACATCTGGCCTGGTGCAGTGGCTCATGCTTGAGAAGAGAGAATCGCTTGAGACCAGGAGTTTAAGACCAGCCTGGGCAACATAGCAAGACTCCATCTCTACAAAAAAACACAAAATTAACCAGTGTGGTGGCACGCACCTGTAGTCCCAGCTATTCAGGAGCCTGACGTGGGAAGACCATTTGAGGTTAGGAGCTTGAGACCAGCTTGGGCAAGTTAGCAAGATTCTGTCTCTACACATTTTTTAAAAAAAGAAACATCGATCTGAACACATTAGAAGGCTGATATATGTGAGGAAAGTTGGGATGTGGACTCTTTACAGACAACAGACCTTTCCAGTAGTGGCCTGTCCACACAGAGAGATTGGCGGGACTTGCAATGTTCAGAGTCTTGGCCAGGCCTTTGTGGGGTCTTCCTGCCTGTCCTTGCCCCTCCTCTAAACATAAGACAGACTTGCTACCCGCCCTAATTTCCAGCAGCCCTGGGCTTTAGCTCCTGGTTCAATCTTCCTCTTCCTACAGAGGCTTGAAGCCCATGAGACATTTTCAGGTCACAGGCAGAACTATCTCCTGGGCAGGGGCATTCATGAGCCTTCCCTCTATGCCCACCCGGACCTCTACATCCTGGCCCCGCACATCTCACCCTGAACATTCTGGCCCTGTGCATCCCGCCCCCTGCCCATCCTGCCCTGCACATCTCACTCTCACATCTTGCCCTGCTCATCCCTTTCTGTACATCCCACAACCACTTATCCCAGGAGCCATGGCCTCGACTCTGTCTCACTCTCCTCTGTGCGTGGTAGGGGATGGGACTGTCAAGTGTGTGAAGGCTTGGGCTGACCACAGTTTCCCTGACCTGGCGGAGTGGTCATACCTCACTCTTCACATTCTCATCGGGTGAGTCAGAGCCAGGGAGCCCATGAGGGAGGGTGGCAGAGGAGACAGGATGAAGTACTTGCAAAATGACTGTCAGGGAGGCCAGTGCGCAGTCTTGTCATCATCAGCAGCAGGCTTTTCAGCAACCGCACTCTAGAGCCAAAGTGCCGGGGTTCAAATTCACGTCCTCGCTCCATGCTCTTTGGCTGATGACCTGAGTCCCTTTGCAGGATGGTTGCCAGGATCAGTTAAACAGTGTGGGCACCTAGTCTGAGCAATGTAAGCTTCAGGAATTTTTCTTGTTGCTTCCTTTATTTTCAAAGCTTACACCTGAGCAGCACTTCTGAGTTTAGTGGGACACTCCTGTGGTGCCGCAGATCCTTACAGAGGACTGAGAAGAGAGAGTGAAGCCATCTCACAGAAGAACGCCTCCACCAGGCACAGAGAGGGCTGAGTCCTGGGTCTTGGGCATGAGCACGCCATTCTTCCCAGCAGCCACTCTCCCCTGCACACTTGTGAAACGTGGTATGCCGAGAGCTGGGCCAGGCACTGCCACATAGACCGCGGGCAAGGAGTTGAGGAGAGGAGTGGACTGGGTTCTGGGGAGTGGGGATTAGTGCCGGCTCTCATGAGACATGCCTCTAACCCAAATGAAGGCTAGGGGAGGCGATGCTTGAGACGGAGACTGGAGAGACTTAGAGTAAGCAGATGGAGTTGTGGAAAGATGAAAGAAAGCCAGAAAAATGACCGCATGCCAGGGGGAGGGAGCGGCAGCAAGAGATGTTTAGAGACACCAGTCACTGAGAACGGCTGGATCCAGGGTGCTGGAGAGGGCTGTAGGATGCGTGTGGGTGACAGCAAACCAAGTGGGCTTCCTGACCGGACCTGGAGATTCACTGTTGCAGCTCAGGACAGTTGCTCACCAGGCATCCTTGCAGGGGAGTTTTGGCTTTTTATGCTCTTCCTCCAGACCCAGGATAGTCATTTCAGCACTCAGTTTCAAATACTTTCGCAAAGCATATGGTAATTCTATTTACTTATTCTCCCTACTCCCCGGTCTCAGGGTCCAATCCCTTGTGAGACCCTGTGTGGTGTCTGGAGTGCGTGATGGCAGACAGGCAGATCCCACCACCACCCTGGGCCCTTGCTGAGGGAGCAGCTGGTGCCATGCAGGGCTGTGTCCCACAGATAGGAAGCAGCGGCCAGGACAGGTCCAGGACCCCGGGGAGGAGCTGGTGTCATGGGGCAGCCGACCAGGTGGCAACAAACCCACCTCTCCCCAAGTATACTGGGAGAGATGGCAGGCCAGGCCGGAAGCAGCGGTTGTGGGGAGAACAGATCTGTTGTGCTTGGACGTATCTTTGTGAGGTCTCTGTGGCGGCCCCTATGGACAGGCCCCGTCAGCAGCTGGGCGTTTGCATATGGAGCTCAGAAGAGAGGCTGGGGCTGAGATCTGGGGCATCAACATGGCATGGAAGCCCAGTCTTGGGTGAGGTCATGCCGGAGAATGCAGAATAAGAAGGGCCTGCGGCGGAAGATGAGGCCTTGGAGAAAGCAAGTATTTAGGGATGCACAATGCCTGGTTTCCTTTTTTGTTGGGTTTTTTTTTTTTTTTGAGTTGGAGTCTCACTCCGTTGCCCAGGCTGGAGTACAGTAGCACGCTCACGGCCTCACCCCAGTGTTGACTCCCTGGCTCCAGCCATCCTTCCACCTCAGCCTTCCAAGTAGCCGGAACTACAGATGCATGCTACCACACCCAGTTAATTTTTTTTTTTTAATTTATTGTAGTGATGAGGTCTCACCATGTTGCCCAGGCTGGTCTTGAACCTGCAGGCTCAGGCAGTCCTCTCACCTCGGCCTCCCAAAGTGCTGGGATTACAGGCTTGAGCCACTGTGCCTGGGCTTTTTGTTGTTTTTCAAGGGCACCCCCAGCCCTAGCCAAAATCCACCTTTTCAGAGAGCTACATGAGTAGCTTGAGTGTTTACCATTTTGTGTGTTGGTGTCATTTCAAGTTCTCTCTCCTAGTTATTTTGAAATATACAAAATATTGCTTCCAAAGTATAGTCACCCTAGTCTGCTATCAAATGGGAGAACTTGTTTCTTCTAACTTGTATCCAAAACCACCCTCTTCCTCGCCGTCCCGCTCCCACCCTTCCCAGTCTCTGGGACCTATCGTTCTAGTCTCCATCTCCATGAGATCAAGCTTTAGCTCCCACATATGAGTGAGAACTTGCTGTATTTCTATTTCTGTCCTGGCTCATTTTACTCAACACGGTGTCCTCTAGTGCCATCAGTGTTGCTGCAAAAGACAGGATTTCTTTCATTTTTAAGGCTACATAGTATTATGCTGTGTATATATGCTGCATTTTCTTTGTCTGTTTGCCCGTTGATGGGCACTTAGGCAGGTTCCATATCTTGGCTATTGTGAATAGCACTGTGATAAACATGAGTGTGCAAGTCTGTCTTTCATATACTGGTTTCTTTTCCTTTGCATAGATACCCAGTACTGGGATTGCTGGATTGTCCTATTTTTTTGTTTTTTGGGACCTCTCCAAACTGTTTTCTGTGGTGGCTGTGCTCCTTTACATTCCCACCAGTATGAGTTTCTCTTTCTCCAAATCCTCATCAGCACCTGTGATTTTTTTTTTTTTATCTTTTTAATAATAGCCATCCTGACTGGGGTGAGCTGATGCCTCATTGTGGTCTTGACTTGTATTTCCTTGATGGTCAGTGATGTCGAAGAGCTCGCATTTTAATTCTTTAAGGTCCTCCTGGCTCCATCTGGGTGGCTTTTCATCCTCAGTCAATTTCAGAGCATCCGGGATGGGCACTTTTGAATATGTAGTTTTGGGAGGAGGAATAGGGCCCTCTGCCTATTCTTCACTTCCATACCCAAATCCTCCTCCCACCACCACAATGAAGAAGTCCACAGAGGCCGGGTGCAGTGGCTCGAGCCTGTAATCCCAGCACTTTGGGAGGCCGAGAAGAGAGAATTGCACATTTTCTGCAATCCTCTCACTCCTAGGAGCTCAGGGGTTTGAGATCAGCCTGGGGAACTTGGTGAGACCTTGTCTCTACAATAAATCAATATATATAAGCCAGGTGTGGTAGCACGTGCCTGTAGTTCCAGCTACATGGAAGGATGAGGCAAAAGGATCACCTGAGCCCAGCAGGTCGAGGCTGTGGTGGCTGTGAGCATGGCCCTGCACTCCGGCCTGGGCAACAGAGTGAGACTCCAACTCAAAAAAAAAAAAAATCCACAGAGACAAAGGCACCAGCAAAGGGATGCTCCCCATCACTGGTCTCAGGGGAAGCAGGACATCCTGGCCACTCCCTTGGTGGCTGTAGGTTTGGCCTAGCAGTGTTTCCGAACAGGTTCTACGTAACCTTTCCCTTAGTATTCCACATTAGCGAACTGGCCACTTGAGAACGATCCTGCAGGGATATAAACATTTAGAGAACTTCTTGCAATGACAAGAAGAATAGCATGTTTGAAGCCAGGGAACTCGTTATGTTTAGGAAAATCGCCATGGGATTTAAGATGATGCATTGATGTCATGCGATTGGTGGTTTATGAAAATTCTTCTAGACTAACCTCAGCCGTATAAGCACAGCTCATTCCTTGCCAGTGAACAGGAGGCAGGGCCCAGTGGAATCGTTTTTTAAGTGTTCCATGACTAACCGTCCGCTTCTACCTCCCAGGGGAGGAGTGGACTTCACGGGAGAGAGGATTTCACAGTGGAGTGTTCTGGGGAAGCACGTTTGAGGCCATAAGTAGTAAAAGGAAAAATCCAGAAATAGTTTAGGAAATTAGTCATCTGTCTGCAAACTGTGTTCGGTTAAAGTTTTGGGTTCCACTTTATGGAACTAAAAAAAATGAAACGGGAAAAATTAATAATCATTTGTGGAAGGGTCAAGAAGGTTCAGTTTCATGCCCAGAAAGAGCGGGAAGTTGCCATTTGCTGAAACATTGTCAAAATAATTCCCATGGTAGAAAATAATGTTCTAGGAACTGGGAAACATCTTGCCTTTCTCTACTTTTACCAGTTTACAACACTAAATTCCAGTCATTAGGTTGTACTAGATGGCTAATGTTACTTCTCTTAAAACATATAAATACATAATTTACTAAGCATTTTCCAGTGCACACACATAAGCATTAGGAAGTTGCCTATTGATATACACTTGTCTGATTTGCAGAAAGTTTGCTAAGGAGAATTAAGAGGGAGAAAAGACAGTATCCAAATATTTCTATGCCTATTAGTACACCAGCCTACTGTCATCATTTTAAGGCAGTCATTTTTTGCTTTGATGTCCTATTAAAATGTGTGTCTTAAAGAATAAGGGAGTCCAGGGGAATGGAAAAGTTGACACAGAGCTTACTTTTTAATTTACTTTTTAGACAGGGTCTCACTCTGTCACCCAGGTTGGAATGTAGGGGCACAGTCATGGCTCACTGCAGTCTCAGCCTCCTGGGCTCAGGAGATTCTGTTACCTCAGCCTCCTGAATAGCTGGAACTATAGGCGCCACCATGCTTGGCTAATGTTTCGATTTTTTCATAGAGGTGAGGGCACCCTAAGTTGCCTAAGCTGGTCTGGAACTCCTGTCCTCAAGTGATCCTCCCACCTGGGCCTCCCGAAGTGCTGAGATTACAGGCATGAGCCATGGCACCCAGTCTTATTTTTAAAAGAAACGTCTTTTAATCATGTTGAGTCACCTTTTAGCCCCACTGGGAGGAGTTGGGGGAAACCTTGTGCTCCAAAGGACGTGACCGCCTTCCTGCAAGGCTTCTCGGGCACAGAAACTGGCCTGGCCTTGGTGAGCAGCATCTTGTCAGCCCAGGAAAGGTCCAGAGAGCATCCTGCACTTGGACTGAAGCTGCTTCTGAGACCTGAGTGTAGGGCTCCCAGTCACTACACCTGCCTCAACTGGATGTTTTGGGTGTGAGTCACAGGATAGCAAGCGTGGCCCACATCTGAGGGAGGCGTTCATGTTTTTGCACGTGTGTGTGAATCTCCCGGCATCTGGTTAAAATGCAGACATGGACCCAGCAGGTCTGGTGGGGCCCAGACCCCGAGTTCTCATGGCTCCAGGTGGCATGGGTTGTGCTGCCCCGGGCCACACGGGGCAGCCTTGGTTAAAAATCCAATCCTAATTGCCATCTCCACCGAGACATGTGCAGACTGACAGTTCCCAGGCTCAGGCTGTCCACCTCCTGCCATCCTCCAGGGAGGTTCCAGTCTCAGGCTTCCCTCACTAGGTGGTAAGTACCACATCCTCACACCAATTCCCCTTCTTCTGCCCCAGCAGACAGGCCTGTGGCCATCATTGCTTCGGGCCCTCACCTGTCTTTCGGAAGCTGGGAAGGCAGCTTCGTGGCACGCCCAGTCCTGGGCAGAGGGCATTCCTGTCACCTAGGTGGCCCAGCAGGGACTGTAGCTCACCAACAGCCTTACCCGCAAGGCAACAGCAGGGTGAGGCACGGCACCTCCCTGCTGCACGAATGCACAGCATATTTGGGGCCCTGGAGGACAGTTTGCTTTTCCTGGACAACCATTGTATCACTGTTACCCAACAGTGAGAGTTGCCTGGGGTGATTCCCTTTGCCACCACCAGCATGTGAGATTCGCCCTCTCCTCTGTACCAGGAAATGGCGACATCTTTCCCTCCAAATTAGATTCCAAACAGTGGGTTGCAAATGTAGCTAGCTAAGGTTTTATACAGAAGAGCCAGGCACAGGGCATGGCATGGCATGTCCTAAACACTCAACAACAAACAACACTGCATAACACTGTAGCTCATTGTATTATCTGTGAGCATGCAACATAAGTATATGGATTTATGTTACACTTCCACTATCAGTTTATCTATGCTGATTGAAGTAAGTTCACAACACTGTTACCTGGGACACCTCAATTAGTCCTGCAGTTACCCACAAGAAGTCTCATCTTCTCCCTGGCAGCTATGTGACTTGCTGGCAGACTCTGGCAAATGCACCACTCTCAAATGCACAAGCCCAACCAAAAAAGCGAAAGCAAACACTCCAGCCACCACCAACAATAACATATTTTTGTTGAGTGATGGAGATGTCTTTGCCCAGAAATCTTTTATACGTGTTCAATATAACATGATTTGGTTTAAACTGCACTGAATGTTTGGAGCTCATTTAATTAAATCATTTACTAAATGATTACTAGTTTGAAAAATACTGAAAGTATTTGTCAACCATGTCATAAAAATACATCTTACCAACGTCTAATAGTTGAATAAACATTTGACTCCATCATTCCATAACTTAAATACCAGTTTGGCTGGAAGTTTGTTTCTGTTTAGTCTTGCATACAACTCAAGGACAGAGCATTTTAGGTAGTGTTCATATTCTTAGTTAGCATGCAATTAAATTTGTTTCTTTTAAGTAGAATATTTGATCTTCCTTATTTTTACTCTAGACTTGTGTAATTATACCTGTCAGGGGCAAACAAACACTAAAATGACTATGAACTATTGTTTTCTAAAGGAAAACAATGACACAATGATATTTAAGTACTTGAAAGCATGTTCTCCATTAAAGTCTTACTGTGGGAGTGTAGCTATAAACTTACTCAAATGATGCAAAAATTGCTCAAAGTAGCTTTAGCGTCTCCTCTGAAAATGAGCTAGTAAAATTTATATCATTTTTGTGCTCAATCTCTAGAACTATAATAACAAAACCAGAATGTCTTAACTTGGTTTTCAAATGCTCCCCAAAATAAAATTATATTTGACTAACTTGTAAAGCTTTCCTTAAATAAGTCAAATAGCTAAGCATGTGTTTTTTTATAATAAATAAAATGAAATATAATAGAAGTTGGGATAAAAATCCTCAAATATTATCACATATGACAAAAATTTGCTAAGAAGGAAATAATTTAAGATTGTAATGAAGGGACATAAAGTAATTTTAAAAATGGAAAGGCAGAAATGTTGACGGCTCCAAGAGACAAACATTCTGAAGTGTGAGCATAAAAAAAAAATCAAGCTGGGACTTTGGCCAATAGGAGTGAAAAATGTTACAACACCTTCGGAGGGGCATTTGGCAATTTCTAGGAAAATTGCATAGACACTTATCTTTAAATCCAGCAAGCGTTCTTCTTGGAATTTTTCTTTGAGATACTGCAGCTGCAAATCAATTTGCGCACAAAGTGACTCATTGCACCCTGACTTGAGATCGCTGATGGTGGAACCCTTGTCAATGTCTCAACACAGGAAACAAACCCAGGACAGCCAGGGTCTTCACTGTGCCAGAAAGCTAGAAAAGTGCTAAAACCAAACGAGAACTTGAGAAGGACACGTGAAGGGGACACAGGTTCTCACTGAAAGGGACTCCCGCCCACCATAATTGGGACAATTGGAACACTGTAAAAGAGTGTTAGTTAGAACAGATTAACTAAAAAGAAAAATCTTCTATTCCTTAGTAAAACCTTTAAAACAAGGGGAGAGGAGGCTCTTCTTTACAGAATAATACAATTTAATACATGTAGGAATGAAGCAATTTAACAGAGTTTGCTGCCACCAAGGCAATGACTGATTTAGGCAAGAATCAGCAATGAGCCTGAAATCACTGGGTGAAGATTTGGGCACAGTCACAAACGTCACTGCACAAATAACTTCTTCAGTACCAAGAGGAAAAGGATTCACTTTGAAGAGCGGATCAAAGTCTGGATTGCCCTGTTGCGGGACAAACCAGTGATGTAAAAGGAAGTAGACTATGGCGCCAAGTGGTTTTCTTGTCAAGGCTGTTTAACCTGCATCTTGTTAACTTACAATCACAAGATTGATAAGTTTAGGGAAGGAGAATTTATTTTGTGTAAAGGGCTACAGCCTGCAGGCTGGCCATTCTACAGGCTGAGATGTGTGGCCTCCGGCCAAGACCAGAATGGCACTTCTGTAAGGAGGTTGGAGGGGCTGGGCAGGAGCTCAAGCCAAAGGGGTTGGCCACGCACACATACTCCACAGTTATGGCGGAACTACGGGTAGTCACAAACGGGTCCTGACACATGCGTGTTAAGCAAACATGCATGTCACATATGACCCATGTTCACCTTGGGGTGGGGACACAACATTTAAACATCTTACACTTAGGCCCTATATGACAGAGTGAAGCAGGGACACGGAAGGACTCAGGGCACAGCCTCTGTAGACCAGCCAGAGCCAGTCCATGGTGGGTGGTCTCTCACCAGGAGAAAGTTACGTCATTAGGCTCTCATCCAATCCAAGCTGTAGCTATGACTGGTGGAACAGGGACCAGAGATCAGTTAGTGTTAGGCGGTGGATGCTTCAATATTGCTTATCTCAAGGTGAGTGCTTGTTTAGTGGCCAGAGAAAAAGAAAAACTCAGTGGCAGTTAGAATGCAGTGTATTCTCAAAGTATAGGGTGCATGACTTAACCCTTGCCAGGCAAGGCCTTAGGTCCTGTCTATAATAACTTGGCCTCTTATTGTCACAGAGAGTCTGATCTGTCAGTCTTAGGATCTCTATTTTCATATTAATGCTGGTCAGGACGGGTGTGGTGGCTCAAGCCTGTTATCCCAGCACTTCAGGAGGCCAAGGTGAGAAGATTGCCTGAGCCTGCAGGTTCAAGACCAAACTGGGCAATATGGTGAGACCTCATCTCTACAATAAATCAAAAAATTAACCGGGCATGGTAGCACTTGCCTGTAGTTCCAGCTATTTAGAAGGCTGAGGCAGAAGGATCGCTGGAGCCCAGCAGGTCAACGCTGGGGTGGCCATGAGCGTGCCATTGCACTCCAGCCTAGATGACGGAGTGAGACTCCACTAAAAAATAAATAAATAAATAAATTGCTGGTCAGTGGCTGTGTTTAAACCCCAAAAGGGAGGGGACATAAAGAGGTGTGTCTGACTTCTTGCCCTGTCATGGTTGGGAACTCAGTTTTTAAGACTTCTCTGGAGTTCCCTTGGCCTTGAAGGAGTCCATTCAGTCAGTTGGGGGGCTTAGGATTTTAATTTTAGTCTACAGTATAATTAAGAGAAACAGTTAGGCAAATCCAGATAGTGGAATATTCTACGAGTCAGCTGGCCTATATTCTTCAAAAATGCTGAGGTCGTGATCAGCACATTAAAGTGAGGGAACTCAGGAGGTAGGGCAGCCAGATGTAGCAAAGACCTTGGATAGTGTCCTGAATTTATAAAGCAGAAAACAGCAATGGGGATCATTCTGGGGACAACTAAATCGACTTTGATACTTTTGTATTAAGTGCTGAGTGTTTGGAGTTGCCAATGATGTTGCAGTTTGCAGGAGAATGTCCATGTTCTCTAGAGGAATGTACAGGGAGAGGACTGTAGCTTGTATTTGTGTGTGTGTGTGTGTGTATGTGTGTGTGTGCGCGCGTGTGCATGAGTGTGTGGTCATAGAGAGAAAGATAGCGCGGATGTGGCAACGTATTAAGAATTGGTGAATTTGGAAGGAGAGATTATGGGTATTCATTGTACTAATATTTCAATGTTTCTGTGAGTTTTAAGTGTTTTGAAAGAAATTGAGGAAAATTTCTCAATTTCCGGCTGCTGACTGTATAGCTATACTTGACATGTTAATCTGTGCAATGTGGTTAGATGTGCATAAATTACATTATGTTCATAAGATGCACATACATTGGAATCAGATGGCAAGTCACTAGCTGGGCTGCAGGCTCCTGACACACAGCTTACACAGGGTATGCTACAAGCTTTTTGTTAACAAATAGCAAGGTCTGCGCTTTCACCATCCACTTGAGGAGATGCTGAGACTGAAAGACTTCCAACTGCAACACCTTCCCCGGTGCACATGCCAGATGCAGAAGGGATGTCAGCATCTCCAGAAGCACTGATTCAGGGTGTGGGCACGGTGACTAAGCTGTCCGAGCCTATGTGGAGCGCCCATTTGGCTACGTGACCCAAACGTTTATTTGCTTTCAACCAGTCATTTGCATACTGGGGAGAAACAAGGGAGGGGTCTGAAAATTTGGCTACAGCAAACAATTAAGCTCTTAAATCCTGATGGTGCTACAATATTTGTCATAAATAATAATGACTTTCATAGATGATGTTTGCATCATAATTGAAGGCTGGAGTTCCTAGACACTCTCAGCAGGGCCTCCAGATGCTAGAAGATGGCTTATGAATGCTCTTCTCATCAGCATCTTGCCAGTGCTTTCCGTCAGCACATAACTGTTTAAGCTAATAAGCTCGTAGAAGTTACATTCTATGAAAACATCCTGAAGAGGGATAGAGGGATCACAAAGGTAAGGAAGCCCCCAGGAGTCCAAGTACGCAAAGTTACGCTAGCCAGGCATTGAAGGCTTCAACATGATTCACCCACCACGTGTGCTGGGCCTTGCTGCACGTGGCCAGAATGACACAACGGGTCTTTGCTCTTCCAGGGATCATGTTGAGCCTTGTGCCCATTCTCAGCTTGTGCTGTTTCCAGGAGTCTTTCCAGGGCCCCCTGACCCATGCTGCCACGCTCGTCAGTGCCAGCTGCTCCCTCCCATCTCCAGGCGTGGCTTTTACCCTCCTGCTTCCTTCTCACACTCCTTCGTCCCCACCTTGGCCTAGCCACCAGCTCGTCGGAAGACACAGCCCCCTTTATAGTGATAGTACCCCAACTTTGGGGAGAAATGCCAGCTGACTTCCTCATATAGCTAGAAGAGAAATTGCACAAAGCAAATGATAAGAGCTTCCTTCCTGCCACCTGACACGCCAGCGAATGCTCTAAGATTGACAGGTCCTCTCTGGGGTCAGTGGTGGCACGTCTGAGAAGTCACCTTTCTGTGTGAGAGACCACCCCGAGACTCGCATCTTCAACATCATCAACCGTTGACTAGTTCACGACTCTGCCATTTGTGCCAGGCTCGTAAGGGACAGCTTGTCTCTATCATGTGACGCTAGTGAGGCAGTTTGAATGTGGCTGGATGATCCAACCTTGCCTGGTTGCAAATGCTCACCAGAATTCTGCTGGACTCCTGGCTGGGGGCCTCAGTTCTCATCCCTGCAACACTCCCCACCCCTGCCCGCCATGTGGCTGGTGGGGGGAGTCTCACAGCAAGTCAGTCTCAGGGTCACCAGGCTTCTTTTGTGGCCATGGCTTCCCTCAGAGTTAAAAGTGGAAGCTTCAGGCTTTCTGAAGGCTTTGGCCAGGACCTGGCAAAGTGACACTTCTACCACATTCTTGTGGTTTAAGTGAGTCACTAGGGACCAGACTCAAGGGGAAGAATGACAAGGAGTGAATGCCAACAGGTGTGGTTGACTGGGGCCACCAATGTATCAAACTACCACATCATCTGAGCCATCAGGAAAAGGTTAAGTTCAGACCAGCTGGCTATATAAAAAACGTGTATTATAATTGGAAAGTTTTGCATTCAAAATGCTTACATTAAAAAAACTAAGTGTGGCCGGGTACAGTGGCTCAAATCTGTAATCCTAGCACTTTGGGAGGCTGAGGTGAAGAGATTGCCTGAGCCCACGGGTTCAAGACCAGCCCGGGCAACTTGGCAAGACCTCGTCTCTACAATAAATCAAAAATTAGCCAGGCATGGTAGCACACGCCTGTGATTCCAGCTACTTGGAAGGCTGAGGCGGAAGGATTGCTGGAACCCAGCGGGTCAATGCTGGGGTAGCTGTGAGCGTGCCACTGTACTCCAGCTTGGGAGACGGAGTGAGACTCCAACTTAAAAATAATAATAATAATAATAATAAATAAAAATAAATAAAATGTACTGTTTGGGGGCAATATCTTAGGTCCTGTATGGAGAAGTGAAATAACTCATTCCTTATGGACTCTGGATGGGATGTTGCTGCCCATGACATGGATTTGTAACTCACGGTCTGACAAGTCACTGAGCAAAAGGCAGGGGCAAGGAGTTCCACTCTGTCTACCCAGGCGTATGGTTGGGGCCACCCAGGCTTTGGTAGGGAACATGTGAGGGCATGAGGCCAACGTGCTGGAAGGAGGGCAGCCCCAGGGAAACAGAGGCCAAAGTGTAGGGGAATCAAAGTGTGGGAGGGAGATAATGTCGGCAGCAGCCTTCCAAGGAGAAAAAGACAGCCATGGATCCTTTTCCACACCACGGAGGCTACCTCCCTTCTGTTTGAAGGGAGGATTGAAGGTCATGCAAGCATGCTGGTGAGAATTCCCATGTTCAGGATGTCGTAACTGCGTGCTGAAGGGAAGAGTTGGGGTTATTTGTTGATGTGCCCTAGGGGGTGCTCCCCCTACCTGAATGCCAAGCTCGGAATAAGACAGTCACACGTTGTACCTGGGATGCCCTGAACCTCTGAGAATCACATCAGGGAGTTTGCATCTCAATCTGAATTTGAAGCTGTAGCCTCCCCCATTCTATATCCTCAATGAACATAACAATATGGCACTGTCACTTCACCTTCTCCCACTCAATGAGTCAGGAGGCAAAGTGGTAGACATGGTCTGGCAAAAGGTTTCACGTGCTTCCAGATTTGAGGCCATCTGGCTGATGAGAATTTGTTGTATACATGCTAAAATGTTAGATTAGCCAGGATAGTTTGGCAGCTTCTAGGGAGAGCGAGCTGGAATTTTCTTTTCTTTTCTTTCTTTTGGGTCAGTGTCTCACTCTCGTTCAGGCTGGAGTGCAGTGGCACGCTCAGGGCACCACAGCCTCGACCTGCTGGGCTCGGGCGATCCTTCTGCCTCAACCTTCCAAGCAGCTGGAACTACAGGTGCACATCATCACACTTGGCTAATTCTTTGATTTATTGTAGAGATGAGGGCTCGCCAAGTTGCCAAGGCTGGTCTTGAACCCCTGGACTCAGGCAATCCTCTCACCTCAGTCTGCCAAAGTGCTGGGATTACAGGCATGGGCCACTATGCCCAGTCTGAAATATTTTTAATGAGGAGTATCTTTGGCAAGTCCAAGAGAGGGGATTGTACCCAGGGACAAACCCAGGAGTGTGGAACGACTGAGACAGTGGCGAATATGAAGGGATGTCAGTCCTGGAAAAATGCTGATGTGAAAGACCTTTGGTGGATGCAGGAAGGGGATTGACTGAGTGTGGTCATCGACAGGCCCGTCCACCTCTGCAAGACTAGTTCCCTCTTCTGATGTCCCGGCCACAGCCCCGTCTCCTGTCGATGAGGACAGGCGGGAAGGGTTCTGCTTCTCTGTTTGAATCCTGACTGCCACAGCCTCACACATAAAGAAGACATTCCAGGACGCTCGTCTCCAGCAGAAGGGCCCTACAGGAAATCCTAGACGTTCTTCTCTAACCTGAAGGGAAATGACACAGCTGGAATCTAGACATTATTTCTTCCAGAAAGTGGAGGAAGAGAGAATGACGTCATTGTATGAGATCAACATAGCCTTGATTCAAAAATGACACAGGCCAGATGTGGTGGCTCATGCCTATAATTTCGGCAGTTTGGGAGGCTGAAGTGGGAGAATCACTTGAAGCCAGGAGTTAGAGACCAGCCTGGGCAAAAATGTAAGACCTCATCTTTACAAAAAATAAAAATAATGATACTAATAAAAAATTTTCCGAAAGGACATTGCAAGAAAAGGAAATTATAAACATCAATATCCCTCATGACCATAGATATATAAATCATTGACAAAAAATATTAGCAAACCAAAACCCAGACATCTGTAAAAGAATGACATATCCTGATGGAATGTTATCCCAGGATAATGGAATATGTCCCAAGAATGACATATCCTGATGGGTGTTATCCCAGGAATTCATGGATGGTTTTGAATGAATTCAACATTTAAAAAAAACAATTGATATAATTTACCACATTAACAGTAAAAAGTAAAAAAAAAAAATCATCATCATCATCTCAATAGGTGCAGAAAAAAGTATTTCACAAAATTCAACACACAGTCATGATAAAAACTCTCAGCAAGCCAGGAGTATATTGCAGATGAGTTGTAGAATGAGGAAAGCAATCCTATACAAATTATATACAGTCCTATACAAATATATCGTTGGCTATCCTATACAACATTTATGGTATGTGCAATTTATCTAAAGATTGAGGGGGTGGCAAGGAGGCTTGAAAGTCACATGGTCCATATCCCAGGACACCCAAGAGCCTCTAGGAACCTTGAGGCAAACCATTACTTTTATATAAAGGTTCAAGGGCCCAAAACTCTAAAGAGAGTTTTCATATCCTTAAAGCATGCTCAGCTAATGACTGCTGAATTAATGAGGACAACTAAGATGAGAAAATTAAGCCTTTGAGGAAAATACAGCAGGATGCCTGAACTCAGAGGAGAGGTTGAGGAGTCACCTTAGAACACTTTTCTTGGACATTAAGAAGCTAACACGGGAGAGGAGGACCAAGCGGAGACTGAGAAAACAAATAAGATGAATCAGCAGAAAGGCTGGGGTCAGGGTCCCCAGATGGTAAGAAGGGAGGAGGCACCTGGAGTGAGAATCACACCCCAGGCCCTGTGGTGCTGACTGGAACTTTTTGGTGGGGCAACACTTCCCATTGAGATGCATTGTCAGCTAAGCTTGAGAAACACTGAATTAAGATGCACCAAATCATGCTTTTTAAAAGTCCTTAAAATAAACATGTTTAACTATTTTATCATTGAGTACAATATTTGTGTTTAGTTTTGATCATCTTTGTTAAGGGCATTTCCATGCATTCCTACTGTGCTAAAATGTTCCTTTTTTTTTTTTTTTTGAGTTGGAGTCTCACTCTGTCACCCAGACTGGAGTGCAGTGGTACACTCACGGCCACCCCAGCATCGACCTGCTGGGCTCTGGCGATCTTTCCACCTCAGCCTTCCAAGTAGCCGGAGCTACAGGTGTGCACTCCCATGCCCGGCTAATTTTTTTTTTAAATTTATTGTAGAGACAAGATCTCACCAAGTTGCCAGGGCTGGTCTCGAACCCGCAGGTTCAGGCAATCCTCTTGCCTCGGCCTCCCAAAGTGCTGGGATGTCAAGCTGAGCCACCGAGCCCAGCCTAAAATGTTCTTTTTTGGAAAGAATATCAGGATATTGACTTTTGCCTAATGCCTCTTTGTTCCCATAGATATAATCAAACAAATTTTAAAATTTTATAATAAATTAATACAATAAATTATATTGTAGAAATGTCAAGGTTTGGCCGTTTTCAAGTAAAACTTGATCATGGTTTATTCTATTATTAATCATTGTGCTGGATTTGATCATGTATATCTAAGATTTTTGCACCACTAGCTGTACAGTGGACTCATTTGATTGTTACTTTTCTGTGCTATTTTCTTCAGGTTCTGTAATCAGAATGATGGAGGCTATAAGAAAGAAGACAAATTCCCGACTTCGTCTATGCACAACCGCAAGCAAAAAACATGGGTAATAGTCTGTTGCTTAAAGCCTTACTAGAACACAAGTTTTACTAGAACCTATTGCTCAAGCTGTTGGGAGCAGGTGTGTGATATCTCTCTAAGTCTTCTGTGCTGCCTGGTCTGATCAGGCATTTTTCTCAAGAAGGATGGCTTGGCCAGTAGCTGTGGCCCTTCTTTTTTTTTTTTTTTTTGAGTCGGAGTCTCACTCTGTTGCCCAGGCTGGGGTGCAGCGGCTCACTCACGGCCACCCCAATGTTGACCTGCTGGGCTCCAGCGACCCTTCCATCTCAGCCTTCCAAGTAGCCGGAAATACAGGCGCTCACTACATACCCAGATAATTTTTTGATTTATTGTAGAGACAAGGTCTCGCCAAATTGCCCAAGCTGGTCTCAAACCCACGGGCTCAGGCAATACTCTTGCCTCAGCCTCCCAAAGTGCTGGGATGACAGGCTGAGCCACCGAGCCTGGCCAACTGTGGCCCTTCTTAACAGAGAGGAGTCCTGTAGTAATCCTTCTACCCATGGACTTCGCATATTAAACAATTTTATCTACCAAACCAATTGCTTCATTAGGGAAAAACAAACACATTCTTCCATTTTATTAATTGTATCTAAGTATACAAAAATCAGTAGCAACAGAAACGACAGTCTACAGCAGTAAACAAAGATAAAAATAGCGCTAAACTGGCTAAATCCCAGGGTCATGAAAAGAAACAGACCATTCTAGTTAGCATCTGCAGGCGTATTCTTTATAAATGTTTTGTTTCCATTCCAAAGCTTCATGAAGAATTGAAAATACCTCACAGGCGGCTAAAATGGCTACTGCAGCACCTCAAAGGATCAACAGACTCCATATTGAGGAAGTTTTACAATCCTATTCTTGGAAAAACAGAGGCAAATTGTAAAACAGCTGATGAGCTTCTGGGGCAAACACCCTCCTCCTGTTTGAACCAGGTGGTTTGGGTAGTTGCACCATGGCTGGTTGGAGCAGTTTCTCACAGGCTACCCAGGTGTACCAGGTAGAGCCAGTGTGACTGATGGCGTCTTTCCATCCCTAAAGAGCCCCGGACAACGTGGTGGTTCCCTAGTCACACTGTGGTCTTCATTGTGTTTCCAGGGTTCTCTAAACCATACAACCCTGATTTACACAGTGCAGAAGATCCTTGGCAATCATCCCTAAGAAGAGGTATCCGTGAGCACATTGTTGCTCTAGCTTGTCTGGTCAGCTTCTCGTCTGATCCTTCAGCGCTGGGATTGAGTATTACTGCCTCTGATTCTTTCTCAGGTAAGCCACAGATAGAACAATGGCCAGTATAAGGTACAATTTTCTCTTTGGAGATTTCCAAATGTTTAAAAACTTGAAATTTGGAAGAATTTTAGAAAAAAAGTGTATCTTTATTTCTTCCTCTTTTCAACTCTGTTAAACCTTTCTTTAAGTGCCAAAAATCTACCTGATTATACACTGGCAGAATTAACTGCATTGTTTATAGAGAAATTTCCAAATTTCTTTATACATGTTTATATTAAAATATTTTTAAAGGTTTTGGGAAAAGCCTATAGCCTCCAGGGTGATGACAATCCATTGTGAACAGAGTATCAGAAAGCAATACTCAGTTACTGTACTGCCAGACATTATCAAAGCGGTTGTCCCTGAAGAGTTACCTCAGAAAGGGAGTGTTCTTACAGAAACCGTCTTCAGTGTGACTCTCTCAGCAAGTGTCCTGATACAGGGCACTTTTTGGTGATGGTAGATTCAACATGTATGGAATCCATAATGAAACCCGTCAAGAACCCCTAAGCCAATGGACAGAAGATGCTATTTTGCCTTTGCTGTTATGCTGTCCAGGTTTCTCTCAGACTGAAACTCAACTACTTCCCTGACCTATAGTTGTCTCATCCCCCAAAGAGAGAAAAAGACTCTGTTCTTATGAAATTGTATTCTAATATAACCTACACAAACCCACCCAAGGGAGGAGGGAGCCAAGCTGCCCGGAATAAATTTCCAGAAGTTGGAAGAACCCTGTGGATTTAATAAAGGGAATCATTCTTTACCCCCATGCTGAGGGTGGTGCTTGGACAGTCATTCTGGTAGAATAGTCTACAGGAGCTCAAGGAGATGCCCCGGAGGATGGAACAAGAAGCTGGCCATCCAAACTAGTGCAACAGTGTGTTCACAGATGCCTCTTCTTAGGGATGATTGATGAGGCTGGGGGGGCATGCCACCCAGTTTTCTTTCTTCTTCTTTTGACCTCGGTAATGGTTAATTCCACATGTCAACTTGATGGGGCCATGGAGTGCCCAGGTTAAAAATTGTTTCTGGGTGTGTCTGTGAGGGTGTTTCTGGGTGAGATTAGCATTTGAATCAATGAACTGAGTATAGCAAATGGTCCTCTCCAATGTGGATGGGAACCACCCAGTCCACTGAGGACCTGCATAGAAGGAAAGGCAGAGAAAGGAGGAATTCACCGCCCCCTCCCCAACCTTTTTTCTGCCTGCCTGCTTGAGCTAGGCCATCTCATTGCGTCTTCTTTGCCTCTCAAACTGGGATTGATACCATTGATCCCACTGGTTCTCAGGCCTCCAGATACAAATTGAATTTTACCACTGATGTTCTTGAGTCTCCAGCTTGCAGATGGCAGATTTGGGGATTTCTCAGCCTCTGTGATCACATGAGCCAATTCTTCATCATGTATGTATCCTACAGGTTCTCTGAAGAACCCTGATTACTACAACATCTTTTTTTTTATCATTGTGTTTGTTCACTTTGGAGCTTGATGTGGGTACACTTGCCTTTTGGTACAATGCAGTCAGTGCTATATTTATCACTCCCATAAAAAGAGCGTTTCTGTGCTAGCATACAACCCTGACTAAATAAAGATATCTGATAACATGGCTGAGAATGGCCTTCTCTGTTTACACTTCAGCAGCTAGCCAGTCCATACAGAAGAAAAGAAGACACATTACCAGACTTCAAACTTTACTAAAAGCTACAGTAACCCAAACAGCATGGTATGGTACAAAAATAGACACATAAGTCAATGGAACAAAATAGAGAATACAGAAATAAAGTCACTCACCTATAACCAACTGATCTTTGGCAAACTCGACAAAAATAAACATTGGGGGAAGGACACCCTATTCAATAAATGATGCTGGGGAAACTGCCTAAACATATGCAGAAGAATGAAGCTGGATCTCTGCCTCTCACCATATACAAAAATTGACTTGAGATGAATTAAAGACTTGAATGTATGGCATCAAACTATAAAAACCCCAGATGAACACCTAGGAAACACTCTTCTGTATATCAGCCTAGGCAACAGATTTGTGACCAAGTCCTCAAAACCAAATGTAGCAAAAACATAAATAGGTAAGTGGGACCTAATTAAACTAAAGATCTTCTGCACAGCAAAAGAAACTATCAAAGAGTAAATAGACAATCTACAGAATGGGAGAAGATATTTGCAAACTATGCATCTGACAAAGGGAAAATATCCAGAATCTATAAGGAACTTAAATCAACAAGAAAAAAAATAATCTATTAAAAAGTGGACAAAAGATATGAACGGATATTTCTCAAAAGAAGACATATAAGCAACCAACAAATATATGAAAAAATGCTCAACATCACTACTCAGAGAAATACAAATCAAAACCACAATGAAATGCAATCTCACACAAGTCAGAATGGCTATTATTAACTAGTCAAGCAACACAGCTGTTGGTGTGGTTGTGGAGAAAAAGGAACACTCATACACTGCTGGTGGGAATGTGAGCTCATTCAGCCCTTGTGTAACACAGTATAGAGATTTCTCAAAGAACTAAAAATAGATTTACCATTCAACTCAACAATCCAACTACTGGGTATATACCCAGAGAAGCATAAATCACTCAACCAAAAAGAAACCTGCACTCAAATGTTTATTGCAGCACTATTTACAATAGCAAAGATATGAAACTAACCTAGGTGCCCATCAGCAGTGGGTTGGATAAAGAAAATGTGGTACATATATACCATAGCATACTACGCAGCCATAAAAAAGAGCAAAATTGTGTCTTTTGCTCTTTTTTATGGATGCAGTTGGTGACAATTATTCTAAGAAATTAATGCAGAAACAGAACGCCAAATACTGCATGTCCTCACTTGTAAGTGAAAGCTAAACAGTGGGTAAACTCTTAAAGGGGACAGGGAGGGTAAGTGAGAGGGTAGAACTACCTTTTGGATATCTTACTCACTCTTTGGATGACAGGCTCAAGAGAAGTCCAAACCTCGTCAGCACACAATATACCCACGGAATGAACCTGCACATTTACCTTCTGAATCTAAAATAAAAAAAAAAAAGTTTTGAGTACTGTAGGAAGGAGGAGGAGGAGGAGGAGGAGGAGAAAAGAAGAGAGTCAGGAAATACAGGGACACTTGACTGCCCTCGAGATGGGCAAGTGCTGAGGAGTGAAGAGGGTGCGAGGAAAATTCCATGGTCCTCACTGGCTGGAGAACAAGGGCTGCAGTTATCACCTGCCTATGGTACCACAAAGCTCAAGTGAGAACTGAGCAGCCCTCTCTGTGACCTTTCTTGGTTAGTATTTCTCAAACCTTAATGCCCACAGAAACCATCTGAGGGGTCTGTGAAAAGCCGGTTCTGATTTCGGGAGTCTGGGCAGGACCTGAGACTGCATCCCTAACTGCAGAAGCTGTGGGTCTGAAGTCCACTGTTGAAGAAACAAGGCTCCGGGAATGCATGACTCCAAGTCTGCCCGGGGCCTCCAGCCTACCCCAGATCTGGAGGAACCCACAGGGAGGCAAGAGTAAAGCCAAAAAACCTTGAGGAAAACAAGGACTTTCTACTGACCTTCAAAAGTCAACGTGAAAGGGACACATGGACTGGATTCTCCCTGTCAAGGCAGAAGTCTTCAGCAATGGCTTCTCAAGTGCAGGCATCAAGAAGCTTTCTTCGGCCGGGCTCAGTGACTCAGCCTGTAATCCTGCGCTTTGGGAGGCAGAGGTGGTGGATTGCCTGAGCCCACAGGTTCAAGACCCGCCTGGGCAACTTGGTGAGACCTCATCTCTACAATAAATCAAAAATTAGCCGGGCATGGTAGCGCGTGCCTGTAGTTCCAGCTACTTGGAAGGCTGAGGTGGAAGCATCGCCGGAGCCCAGCAAGTTGAGGCCGCGGTGGCCAGGAGCGTGCCACTGCACAACAGCCTGGGCAAGAGAGTGAGACTCCAACTCAAAAAAAAAAAGAAGGTTTCTTCACTCGTCATTGCCACCTGAGGCTTTCCTGTCCCAAGGAACCAACTTTGAATCAGTCAATTCTGTTACATATTTTTTAAATGATTTTAATATCTGTTCTCATCTGTATTATTTCTTTCTGTCTACTTTCTTGGGGTTTATTTTTCTGTTATTTTCCTAATTTCATTTTTCCTTCTTTCCTAGTACAATGTTTTCATTTAAGACTAACTTTTAGCCGGGCTCGGTGGCTCAGCCTGTAATCCCACGCCTTTGGGAGGCTGAGGTGAGTGGATTGCCTGAGCCCGCGGGTTCGAGACCCGCCTGGGCAAGCAAGACTTCATCTCTACAATAAATCAAAAAATTAGCAGGGCATGGTAGCGCGCGCCTGTAGTTCCAGCTACTTGGAAGGCTGAGGTGGAAGGATCGTCGGAGCCCAGCAGGTCAAGGCTGCGGTGACCGGGAGCGG
>CAUYQG010119784.1:0-31125 GCA_963574415.1 Tarsius wallacei | reverse complement strand
AATTTGTCACTCTGTGCCTCTTGAGTTGTGCATTTAGTCCATTTAAGTTAATTATTGATATGTGGGGAGGAGTTATTCCTGTCATATTGTTATTTAAAGGGTGCTTTGCTTTTTAGGTTTTGTGGTTGTTTTGTATGATCTGTTAGCTGTGTGCTTGCCTGTGCTTTTGCAATGGGTGGAACTGTTCTTTTGTTTCTGTGCTTAGAACTGTCGTAAGCATCTCCTGAAGGACTGGTCTGGAGGTAGCACATTCTTTTAGTGATTGGATGTCTAGGAAGGACTTTAATTCTCCATTAATGAAGCTTATCTTGGCTAGAATTACTCACTTATCTTTAAGAATATTAGATGGAATTCCAGTCCCTTCTGGCTTGTAGGGTTTCTGCAGAGAAGCCTGCTTCAATTCTGATTGGTCTTTCTTGGTAGGTGGCCTGTCCCTTCTCTCTAGTTGCCTTTAGATTTTTTCTTTCATACTCACCTTGTGGAGATGAACTACTATGTGTCTTTGGGGATGTTCTTCTCATGTAATACCTAGCAGAAGTTCTCTGGATCTCTTGCATCTGCATGGCCACCTCTCTAAGCAAGATAGGGGAAATTTTCTTTCTTTTAATTTTTTTTAGGTGTGCGCTTTTATTGAACTTGTCTGAAGTCAATGTACAGGTATGCCCTGGCTGCCTCCACACCTCCACCCACTCCCAGGGATACCAAAAGCCTTCATACATCTCAAGTCGGGGACAAAAAGGGGAACTACGGTGACTGATCATTCAAAATAAAACAAATAAAGTATTAAGGCAAAATTTTAAAAATTTGCATTACATAGTCTACACAAAAGCAATACTGTTACCTCCCCCATGTGGATCAGGAGAGAACTGGGCTACTCTCCTTAGAGAGAAGTGTGGCGGCTTTTAGGAGGGCAAGGGACTTCCTGTAACAATGCATCTCACAATATTTGGAATGACTATTAAAAAAAGAACAATGTACAATTAAAGTCCTTGGCTACATTGTAGAACTTTGGGGATGCTCACTCCAACTCGCTGTCACTTTCACCATTCTAGTTTTTAAATTCTGAGAGTCATCAAGTCAAGAACAAAAAATAAAAATAAAATAAGATAAAACCATGCCAATCTCATCTTGTTTTCTGCACAGGTTGGGTTTGTCAAGAATGGGTGTAGCACGCTAGTCACAGTCCGCCTAGAAGCACTTGTGGTATATACCATGGAGAGGCTGGACTCACGGTACTCCTGCTTGCTGATTCACACTGCTGGAAGGTGGGCAGGGATGCCAGGATGGAGCCGCCAATCCACATGGAGTACTTGTGCTCATGGGGTGCAATGATCTTGATCATCATGCTGGGCGCCAGGGCAATGATCTCTTTCTGCATCCTGTCAGCTGCCTGGGTACATGAGGGTGCCTCCAGACAGCACTGTGCACACTTGAAGGTGGTTGAAGGTGGCTTTATGGATGCCGCAGGATTCCATGCCCAGGAAGGAAAGCCGGAAGAGAGCCTCCAGGCAGCGGAACCACTCACTGCGGATGGTGATCACCTGGCCATCAGGCAGTTCATAGCTCTTCTCCAGGGAGGAGGAGGATGCAGCGGTGGCCATCTCCTGCTCGAAGTCCAGGGCGACATAGCACAGCTTCTCCTTGATGTCACACACAATTTCCCTCTCCGCCGTGGGGGGAAGCTGTAGTCACGCTCAGTGAGAATCTTCATGAGGCAGTCTGTCAAGTCCTGGCCAGCCAGGTCCAGACGCAGGATGCCGTGGGGAGGGCGTACCCCTCGTAGATGGGCACAGTGCGGGTGACCCCATCACCAGAGTCCGTCACGATGCCAGTGGTACAGCCAGAAGCACACAGGGACAGCACAGCCTGGATGGCCACACACATGGCTGGGGTGTGGAAGGTCTCAGACATGGTCCGGGTCATCTTTTCATGATGGGCCTTGGGGTTCAGAGCAGCCTCGGTCAGCAGCACAGGGTGCTCCTCGGGAGCCACCCGCAGCTCATTGTAGAAGGTGTGATGCCAGATTCTCTCCATGTCGCCCCAGTTGGTGACAATGCCGTGCTCGGTGGGGTACTTCAGGGTCAGGATGCCTCTCTTGCTCTGGGCCTCATCGCCTACGTAGGAGTCCTTCTGGCGCATGCTCACCATCACACTCTGATGCAGCGAGCGCCCGACGATGGAAGGGAAGACGGCTGGGGGCGGGGGGAGGCGGGGGGAGGCGGGGGGAGTGGCGGATCGCCGCGCGTGAAGCTGGCCTTGCACATGCGGGAGCCGTTATCAACCAGGAGTGCAGCAATATCATCGTCCATGGTGAGCTGGTGTGGTGTGGACCAGCAGCGGAGCAACGGCACAAGTCAGTGCCTGCAGGTGGACGCGGTCGCCAAGGTAGGGGAAATTTTCTTGAATGACCTCCTGGAAGGCTTGTTCCAGGTGTTCTCAATTTGCCCTTTCCTCTCTGGGATGCCAGTTAGCCATCTATCTGGTGTCTTTACATAATCCCAAATCTCTTATAGGCTTTGCTTATTCTTCTTGAGCCTCTTCTCCTTGTTTTTGTTGGAGTGAATTAGTTACATTGTTTGATCCTCTAGCTCTGAGATTCTTTCCAGTCTGATCGAGTCTGCTGTTCAGGCTTATTATTGTGCTTTGAAATTCCAGGAAAGCATTTTTCATTTCCAAGAGTTCGGATTGGACTTTTCTTATATTGGACAGCTCATCTTTTATTTCCTGCACTGTTTTCATTGCCTGGATGACCTGTGCTTTTCATCTTCTCATGGCTTTCCCTGTCTTTGCCATTCATAGTCTGATTTCTATGTCTGTCATCAGAGACAGGTCACTCTGGATGGACTCCACTGCTTGGGATCTGGGAGGTCTCTTTGTGAATGACAACTCATTAAGGGTTTGGGGATTGCTGATTATTTTCATTTCATTTTATTTTGCTGTTTCTTCCTCATCTATGAGAACAGACTTTTTGTTGTTGTTTTGTTGGGGTGGCCTTTGCTAGGATTTATTTTCTTATTTTTAATTTTTATCCCACGGGGTGCTTCTCTGTTGTAGTGCACTCCTTCCTCTGAGAGTGGTAGTCCATGAGGATCTGACCACTGTGGGTCCTGCTGCTCTTCTGGATCTACCTGCCCTATGAGATTGCCACTACTGGACTAATACCGGAGGGTGCCTGCAAGGTAACCCATGATGTAAAAATGCAAGGGTTGAATTCTAAGAAGAGTTGGTCCCCAGTGTCTCTGGAGGATTCTCTCGAAGACCTCTGTAAATCCTTGCTTTGTGGACTAGTTTGAGAGATGCATAGTGCCATGGGCTTTGTTCTGGTCTCCTTTTCAAGGACTGTTTAATTGTCTTAGACACTGTGTGTCAGTTGACCTTCAGCTAGGAGGTGGAGCTTGAAGGAGAAAGCCAGCTGTGATGGTGGCTATGAACTTTTTTGCTTGACCTTTATTTCCCCAAGGAAGTGCACAGATGACCTAGGTTATGGGTGAGAACTCTCAGAGTTCTTCAGTCCCTGGGCTTTTGAGGGAATCGGAGGGGGTATGGTAATTGGGGAGGACTAAGTCAGACTGGAGGACTCTCTATCTCCCTGCCTTGCAGGCATGATTGACTACCCCAGTGGGAAATGGGTCTCCTAGCCGCTATGGTCATGCTGTGGAGTTGATCAAGCCTTTTCTGTGTACAAAGCAGTTCACACAGGAAGAAAGGGTTGCCAGGATGATCGCATTCCCCTTTATCACCCTTGGCTCTCGTTCCCTTGCCTGAGGCTGTTTATGCTCAGAACTCAAACTTTCTGCAGCAATGTTTTTTTCACAGGCTGAAAATGACTGGTCTGCATTCCCAGTCCCCATCTGTATGCACTCAGTGGGAATTAGGAGGGAGGATGTGCTCCCTGGCCACTGTGGCAGTGCTGCAGGAATGACAGAGTCACCAGTTGCAAGGAGCATTTACATGGGGAGAGAAGGCTTACCAGGATGATAGGGCTCTTCCTGGCTTCCTTTCTCTTGATAGAGACAGATTTTGTTCAGAACTCGAAAGTTCTTTCAGCAACTGTTTCTCTTGATGCAGCTTGCCCCAAATTGGAGCTGCCTGCGGTGGCAGAACCTGCCCTTGGGGGGTAAGTAAAGATGGCTGGGCCAGGGTTCATTCCCAGCCTGAGAGCTGGTCACCAAGCACTGCCTGCAGGGAATGAGTTCTTGGGGATGGTTTGGCCATAGGCCTTCAGAGCTCAAATGGGCTCCTAGCTCCACATGGGCTCTGACAGCATGCAGCTGTGCCATATCCAGGAAATTTCCCATGTGGGACTGCAGTCCCATGAGGCTTGGGGGGCCTTCCCAGTCCATGGCGGGAGTGAGGAGTATATACCTAATTTCCAATACTCACCATTTCCCACATCCAGAGTCTGCCTTCTGTTTCCAATGTAAGTCAGGTGGGGAGAGGTCTTCCTGTTTCCAAAGCTGGCTGCCCATTCTGTCTTCTTCCTGCTCTCTGAGTGTCTCAGTGATCCTATGTGAATTGTAGGGTGCATCCTCTATCTCAACTTGCTCTGACTGTTGAGGGCCTCCAACTGCTGGAGCTTTCCTTCTTGGTTTTCTCTGTGGGAAAGGCACCAGTTGACTGGTTCTAGATGGTTATTTTGAATTTCCTACCAAGATAAATTTATTGTTGTTAGCAAAATGACTTTCTAGAGATGCCTGGTGCTCATCCTCCCATAAGAAAGAGCCAAGACAATGGATAAACAGGCAAGATTTGGTTGGAGTGTCTAAAGCAGAGCACTGGAGTACAGCAGAGAGTGGAGAGGTACCTGTGTGGTGATTGGATGCCCAAAAGGGCAATGTAAAGGCACTCAGTCTTTGATGCCTTATTACCCCCTGACCGGATCAAAGCAACCTGGAGTCAGGCAAGATTTCCCCTTCTGGAAAAAAAGGTTAGCAGAATAATTCCTTAAGCCCCCAGTGCCTTTGCAAATACATACAGCTCTTACTGCAGGAGAAATCACACAGTCCTCACAATGCCTAAACCAGTTGAGAAAGCTTTTAGAATTCATACAGTGTATAGCTCCAAATTTGGAGCACAATGTATGCACTCCTCAACCCCCACACAGACCCTGTGGGCCAAAATGCTGCAGTACAGTGCCATCTTGAAAGCAGAGCCACCTTTGGAGTGCACCCTTGCCTGAGGGCCACTAGCCACTGCATAAATCCAGCACTGGTTCTCCATCTTCATTCCACCCAACTCACACAATCATGAAAAAGCAAGAAAACATGACACTTCCAAAGGAACACAATAATTCTCCATTAAAAAAAACTAATTACAAATAAATATACAAAATGGCATTAAAATTTTTAAAATAATAATATTAAGGAAACTCAATGAGTTACAAGTGACTACGGATAAAAAATTCAACTAAATCATGAAAATAACTCATGAATGAGAAATTCAGTGAAGAAATACATATCATAAAGAGAACAAAGCAGAAATTCTGCACTTGAGAAGTTTAATGAATACAATTTTCTTTAAAAAAAAGCAAGAGCTTTAACAATACAGTAGACCAAGCAGAAAAATAATTTCTATATTTAAAGACAGATCTTTTGAAATAGCACAGACAGACAAAAAGAAGAGAGAAGAGAGGAGAGAGAGAGGAGTACAAAATAATAGAGAAGGCCTACAAGATTATTTTGAGGATATCATCAAGTGAACAAATATTTGCATTATGAGTGTTCCAGAAGGAGAAGAGAAGTGAAAAGGCATAGAAGACATCTTTAATAAAACGTTTCAAGTCTTGGAAGAGAGATGGCATCCAGATGCAGGAAACTTAAGAAATTCCAGATTGATTCAATCTTTTCTGAAGCATGTTCTAGTCAAATTTTCAAAAATTAAAGATGAAGAAAATATTCTAAAAACAGCTTGGGAAAAGCTTCAAGTCATATCTAGAGGAATCCTCATTAGAGTAACCTTGGATTTCTCAGCAAAAAGCTTTACCGGCCAGACAGAATGAAATAATATATTCACTGGAAAATTTAAAAAAACAGAAAACTTTTAGCCAAGAATATTATGCCCAGCAAAGTTATCTTTTCTAAATGATGGAAAATATGATCTTCCATAGAGAAACAAAAACTTTACAAATGTGTTGCCATTACATTGGCCTTACAAGAAATGCTCAAGAAAGTCTTGCATCTGGAAGTGAAAAGAGGATAACCTCCATTATGAAAACATGCAACACTATAAAACCGGTAGAGCTGATACACAAAGGAAAAAAAGAAAGGAGTCAACATTTATCATTGAGAAAATCATTCAACTGCAAAAAAATAAAAAATAGGGGAAATAGGAAACAAAGTATACAAAACAATCAGAATGCAATCAGTGAAAGGACAGGAGTAAGTTCTCACCTATTAATAATAACCTTGAATATAAATGGATTAAATTACCAAGTTAAAAGATTTAGACTGGATGAATAGATTAAAAAAAAAAAAGACTCAACTCTATGCAGGCTACAGTAAACTCAAATAATCTGTAAAGTCACAGATAGACTTAATGTAAAGAGATGGAAAAACACATTTCTTGCAAATGGAAACCAAAAATGATAAGTAGTAGTGATACTTATATCAGACAAAACAGACTTCAAGTCAAAACCTATAAAAAGAGACAAAGAAGGACATTATATTATAATAAGGTTATCAATTCAACAAGATAATATACTTGTAACTATATATGCAACAAACACCAGAACAAATATATAAACTAAATACTATTAGACCTAAAGGGAGAAGTAGACCTCAACACAATAATAGTAGAAAATTTCAAAATTCACATTAGACAGATAACTTAGACAAAATAATTCAAAGGAGCATCAGGTTTAAACTGCATTATAGATGAAAATAACCTAACAGACATCTATGAAACATGTCACCCAATGGCTGGAGAATACACATTTTTTTCATCAGCACATAGAACATTCTTCAGGATTGACTATATGTCAGGACACAAGCAAGTTCATTTTTTTTAAAGAATAAGACTTGTATCAAGTATCTTATCTGACCACAATGGTATTAAACAAAATATCATTTACAACAAAATTTGAAACCATAGAAGTACATGGATATTAACAACATAGTCCTGGATGACCAATGAGTAAAAGAAGAAATTAAGAATGAAATTTAAAAATTTTTTGAAATAGACTGAATGAGACGGATCACACCTCTAATCCCAGCACTTTTGGAGGTTGAGGCAGGAAGATTACATGAACCCAGGAGTTCAAGACCAGCCTAGGCAACATAGCAAGATTTTGTCTCAACAACGATAACAACAAAAAATTAGTCTGGCATGGTTGTGATCACCTGTAATCTCAGCTAGTTGGAAGGCTGAGGTGGAAGGCTCACCTGAGCCCAGGAGGTTGAGGATGTGGTGAGCTGTGCTTTTGCCACTTCACTCCAGCCTGGGCAAAAGAGTGGGACTCTGACTCAAACAAAATTATTAAAATAAATGAAAATAGAAACTCAACATACCAAAATCTGTGGCATATAGAGAAAATAGTATTAAGAGGCAAGTTTATAGCAATGAATGCCTACATCAAAAAACTAAGCAGATTTCAAACAAACAACCTAATGATGCACCTTGAGGAACTAGAAAACAAGAACACATTAAATCTTAAATTAGTAGAAGGAAAAAAATAATGAAGATCAGAGCAGAAATAAATAAAGTTGAGACTAATAGACCAATAAAAAGTCAATGAAACAAAGATTTGATTTTCAAAAATGATAAACAAAATCGACAAACTATTAGCTGGGGGAGGGGGGCAGAGAGAGAGAGACATTATAAACAGCCATGAAGAACTGTACACCAATAAATTGGAAAACCTAGAAGAAGTGTATAAATTTCTGGACACATACAACCTACCAAGATATAACCAAGAAAAAACAGAAGACCTAAACAAATCAACAACATGTAATGAGACTGAATCAGTAGTAAAATGTCTCCCAACAAAGAGAAATTCAGGACCAAATGACTACACTGCTGAATTCTACCAAACCTTTAAAGAAGAATTATTACCAATTCTTCTGAAACTGTTCCAAAAAATTGAAGCAGAAGGAACTCTTCCTAACTCATTCTACAAGACCAGCATAACTCTGATACCAAAACCAGACAAGGACACAACCAAAAAAGGAGAAAACTATAGGCCAATATCTCTATAAGCATAGTTTCAAAAATTCTCAAAAAAATACTAACAAACTAAATCCAACAACACATCAAAAAGATAATACACCATGATCAAGTGGGATTTATCCAAAGAATGCAAATGATGATATACAAATGGCTAATAAATAAATATATAATAAAATGTGCAACATCACTAGTCTTCAGAGAAATGCAAATCAAAACTATAATTAGGTATTATCTCACCCCAGTTAAGATAGCTATTGTTTTTTGTTTTTGTTTTTTAATATATATTTTTTATTTTAAAGTTGTGGGGTACAGTTGAGGGTTAGGTATAAAAATATACATTGTGCAGGTACCCTTGTTGATAAGGTGTGCCCTCCTTTCCCCAGATAGATATTGACTACTGCTGATCCCACCTCCCTTTCCCTCCCTGTACCCCCCCATGGTTTCTTGTCACTGTAATTTCTTTTCTTATAGTATTACAGTAGTTGCTCAAGGTCCACTTATGAGTGAGAATATGTGATGCTCAGATCTTTGTTTCTGTGAGAGATCACTCAGTATTATAAACTCTAATTCCATCCAGGTCGCTGCGACATTCATGATTTTGTTCTTTTTTATGGCTGCATAATATTCCATTGCGTATATGTACCACATTTTTTATCCAATCCTCTCTTGATGGGTAGCACAGTTGGTTCCATGTTCTTGCTATTGTGAACAATGCTGGTTATGCTACATTTATAAAAAATATTTTCTCTTCATGAATAAATGAACTTTAGCTTATAATAACATTTTACTTTATAAACTTTAAACATTTTTGTCAACTTTTAACTCTTTTGTTAAAACACTCTGTTAAAAGCACAAACACACAACTGTACAAATCTATTTTTCTTTATATCTTTATTCTCGGAATTTTTTTCTGTTTTTAACATTTTTAATTTTTTTTAATTTTACTTTTAAAACTTTTTTTGAGCCAGGCGTAATGACTCACGCCTGTAATTCCATCACTTTGGGAGGTGGAGGCAAGAGTATTACCTGAGCTCAGGGGTTCGAGACCAGCCTGAGCAACATGGCAAGACCCCCCCATCTCGACAATAAATCAAAAAATCAGCCAAGCATGGTGCCACATGCCTGTGGTTCCAGCTACTTGGAAGGCTGAGGCAGAAGGATCTCCTGAGCCCAGCAGGTTGAGGCTGCAGAGGCCGTGAGTGTGCCACTGCACTCCAGCCTGGGCAACAGAGTGAGACTGCACTCAAAAATAAATAAATAAATGTGGGAGGCCAAATTCAATAATTTTTTGTTCTACTTGCCCACTACTCTTGTACAGGTAGTTTATTTTTTTTTACTTTACTGAGGTATAATTGACAGATAAAATTTTATATATTTAAGGTACAAAACATGATGATTAATATATGTATATGTATATATGTATATATGAGAAGGAATCAAAAAATCCAGAATTATTCCTAGAACACACCCCAGGTAAGTGTTCTAGGAACTTAACAGCATCAGTGTATCATCTAGCATTGTTGTGACAGGCTGCATTTTTTTTTTTTTTTTGGAGATTCTTTCCACACATTTGCCCATTTCATGATAGGCGATTTGCAAGTGCACCTGCTCCCACCGCACTGACCAAAAATGGCATGACCCCGTGCCCCACCCCATTCATCACAAGCAACCTTTTTTTGTTTCCCCAGTGAAAGATATCTTCAAAGGGAAATGTTTTGCTAATGTGGAAGAGGTGAAACAAAAAACCATGGATGCACTAAAAAGCATCAAAATTTGACGAGCTCAAAAATTGTTTTGAGGCTGGGTGTGGTGGTTCATGCCTGTAATTCCAGCACTTTGGGAGGCCAAGGCTGGAGGATCGCTTGAGATCAGTAGTTCGAGAGACTAGCCTGGGCAACATACAGAGACCTTGCCGCTACAAAAAATAAAGAAATTAGCCTGGCTTGGTGGTGTGTGCCTGTTGTCCCAGCTACTCAAGAGACTTGGGTGGAAAGATAGCCTGAGCCCAGGAGATTGAGGCTGTGGAACAGTTTTGAGCATCTCAACAGGTGGATTGCATCAACAGAGAGTACTTTTAAGGTGACAGGAGTTTAAACATGTACGAATAAATACATACTTTTTTATAAAGTCTGTGTTTCTTGGGGTCCACCCTCATGTTGTGAAATGAGCACCACAATAAAGTAAATTCATACATCCATCAGCTCATATAGTTAACCTCCCCCTTTTCTTGGTAAGAACATTTAAGAACTACACTATTAGCAAATCTCAAGTATATAATACAGTATCGAGCAGGGGTTGTGAGTCTGCCTCTCTAACAAGCTTTGTGGAACTGATCTTTGGATAGCAAGATTTTATTTGACTGTTAAGAAAAACAACAGGCTGGGCACCGTGGCTCAGTCTGTAATCCCAGGACTTTGGGAGGCCAAGGTAAAGGGGTTGCCTGAGCCCACAGGTTTGAGACCAGTGTGGGCAATTTGGTGAGACTGCGTCTCTACAATTTAAAAAAAAAAAATTAGCTGAACGTGGTAGCGAATGTCTGTAGTTCTGGCTACTTGGAAGGCTGAGGTGGAAGGATTGCCTAAGCCCAGTAGGTCGAGGCTGCAGTGGCTGTGAGCACGCCACTGCACTCCAGCCTGGGCGACCAAGTGAGACACCAACTCAAAATAAAATAAAACAAAATAAAAACAACAATTTGAAGTACCAATAATTTAACAAGCTGCATGAAGGGTTGAAAGTGACTATGAAGGTAATCAGCATTAGCCCCAGGAATTCTGCTTATGGAAATCTACATCTTCCTGGTCTTGATAATCAGCTGCAGTTCCTCACTGTTTTGTAATATCGAACTACCTTGCTGAGAGGCAACATGATGGAGTAGAAAGATCATGAGTTTTAGGATCCAACTTTGTTGCTTGTTTGTTGGAGTTGGAGTCTCAATCTGTTGTCCAGGCTGGAGCTCAGTGGCAGGATCATGGTTACCACAGCCTCCATCTGCTGGGCTCAGGTGATCCTTCTGCCTCAGCCTTCCAAATAGTTGGGATTACAGGCGTGCACCACCATGTCCGGCTGATCTTTTGATTTACTGTAGAGACGAGATCTTGCCATGTTACCCAGGCTGGTCTCAAACTGCTGTGCTCAGGCAATCCTCTCAACTCGGCTTCCCAAAGTGTTGGGACTACAGGCGTGAGCCACCGTGCCTGGCCTGGATCCAACATTTAGTACAAATCTTGGTGCTCTTGGCCAAGATCTCTTAACCTCTTCAGTTTCTTTAAATAAAATAAAGCCTATCTACTATACAGGGTTTGAGAAGATTATAGAGATAATATTCCTAGCACCTGGCAGAGTGCCTGGCTCATAATAAATACTTGACAAATATCTAGGGTTGTTATCTTCACTATTATTAATGTATACATTAATTATTTTCCTTTCCTGTGGAAGCAATGGCAAATTTATTTCAGAAAGTTGTTCTCAAACAAGATGAGATAATTTTTCTGTTTTGGGAGCAAGATAGAGAGTCTCCCAACATATGCTGGGTGGCAATGTTTCTTTTCAATGTCTTGTTTCTGAAAGACATAGTAGAGAAAGGACAGATTCAAAGAGCAGTGACTTGACTTCTTATTGATCCTGAGGGCTTCATTCCTTTGAGTGACTGTAGATATTGTTCCCTGACTCAGTGAATGTACAGACCACTGATACAAGTCCTTCAAGAAATTGAAAACAAAACTATTGTGCCACTTCTTTTCTCAGCTAAACATCTTTAACATATATTGTATTATTTTTCTTTAAACCTCCTTAGACTTTCTGTTCAAGCTTTCTATCTTTCTTCATACATTAGCCCTTATTTACTCTGTTCCATCTTTCTCAATTTTGGGTATTTACAAATGAGTTTGGGGTGAGTGGAAAGAATATTTTTTACTTAAAATTATTTTGTGATAACTTAAAACATGAAAGAAGGGAAAGTAACCAATACATTTTATAGATTAAAAAAAAAAAGAAGCTCAGAAAGGTAGGTTACATGTCCAAAGTCACACAGCTCATAAGTGATAGAGGCAGGGTATTCACTTAATTTTTTCCAACCTCGTAGCTCATGTGCTTTCAAGCATGCCATGCTTACTTTCAAATCTGGGAGATAAAACAAGAGCATAGACTATCATAATTCAAGCCAAAGTGGTTGGTAGTGACTTGAGTTTGCAATAGAAGTGCTGCAAAGATCAGAAACACAGAGAGGTATGTTCAGTGGGAAAATCAAACATGGTATCTATATGAGACACCACTATTCATGAGAACAGCACAAGAAAAGTGGGAAATGCCTGAACCTCTTCTCAGAATTAGGAAGAACCAAATTTCAGTGGAAAATGCCATAGAGAAAAAGCTGGAAATGTGGGTTGGGGCCAGATTGTAGAAGGCTATGCATGCCACGTAAGGCAGAAATATATAATTCAGTAAAGAACTAGAAACTCTTGTGGGTTCTTGTCCAACAAGTGTCTTTACAGAGCTGAATTTTTGGAAAATAAATTTGATAGTAGTATACTGCATAGATTAGGGCAGGGAAAAACTAGAAAGCCCTGTTTGATGCTATGAGAGACAAAAAGATGCATCAGATGAGCTTTATCTCTTTAAGATTATTATTAAATGATCACTCTTTATACATCTACACAAAAAGCTTCAATAAAAATAATTTAATAAATGTCATTGGAATTTACAAAATACCATGGTAATTGAGGGTTGAGGTAGAAAAAATTTGCTTTTAGTTAGTCTTAAAGGATAGATTTATTAGACAATCATTTTCTTTTCTTTTTCTTTTTTTTTCTTTCTTTTTGAGCCAGGATCTCACTCTGTCACCCAAGCTGGAGTTCTGTGGCATGCTCATGGCCACCGTAGCCTTGACCTGCTGGGTTCAGGCTATCCTTCTGCCTCAGCCTTCCAAGTAGTTGGAACAACAGGTGCGTGCCACCACACCCAGCTAGTTTTTTCATTTATTGTAGATACGAGGTCTCGCCAAGATGCCCAGGCTGGTCTCAAATCCCTGGGCTCAGGCAATCCTCTTGCCTCAGCCTCCCAAAATTCTGGGATTACAAGAGTGAGCCACCGCGCCTGTCTGGACAATCATTTTCAGTGTGAAAAAAATTTTAAAGCTAGGTCTGGTTTTATAGAATTTTAAACTTTCTTGAAATTTATATTTCAGTACATATGTGGACATAAACAATTAGCTCCCCATCCTCCAACCAAGCAATTCCTTCCAAATATTAATACCTAAAGGCATTTTTAAAAATTATATGTTAGTTGGGTGCAGTGTCACACATCTGGAATCCCAGCTACTTGAGAGGCTGAGGCCAGAGGATTGCTTGAGCCCAGGAGTTCAAGTTCAGCTTAGACAACATAGCAAAGCCCATCTCTAAAAAATAAAAATTTTTTATTATTTATGTGCAAGAAAGCAAAGTTAAACTTTTGGTTTTTAAGATTTAAAAAATCTACAGTACATTTTATTTTTAGAGCTGCTGTTTTATCAACTAATCCAAGATGAAACAGTTACTCATGAGATGACAAGATTTTTTTGCTTCTTGAATTCATTTCTGAGTTAATACATTTCTGACTCATTGCCACCAAAGAGGAACTTTCTTGCAGAGACTTGTGCCCCTGCCCTAGGGTCAATCTCTATGGAAAATACACTTATCTTTATGTAATGCTAATGATGTAAATGATAGTTAACTGAATTCTGGTTTTGATTGTTAAAAAGTCAGATTTTTATAAAAAATGGACAGAGATTTTCTTAGCAAATTGATAAGTGGACTAAAATTTCCTTTGCAAATGTGAGGTTTTTTTAATGTTACTTGAGAAGATACGAATTCTTGAGCCTTGACTCATTTGCAATGAGAAAGTCCATGAAATTCCCAGTGAGACAGAGCAGTGCAAATAACGGTAACAAGCAATGATGCCACATTGTAGAAAAAGGAGGATTAATGTCATTCTGATTCAAAGCTTTTGCGCTTGGAAATCCATCTGACAGAAGGGATAAGAACTCAAGTTCATTTCAATTAAAGTAAAACAGGAAGAGCAATAAGTAGCTAATTCTGATAAGTGAGTGGGGGAAAGGAAATAGCAGAGAAAAGGATGTTTCCAGATGGAAAGAATTTGTGAAGTCTCTGGGATTTGGATAAGTGTTGGGGCAAGCTGGGAGAGGAGGGAGTGGTTAAATTTCCCACCTATCTCATTTTCTAATTTTTTTTTTTTTTTTAGTTGGAGTCTCACTCTGTCGCCCAGGCTGGAGTGCAGTGGCTGCTCCCAGCCACCACAGCCTCGACCTGCTGGGCTCCGGCGATCCTTCCGCCTCAGCCTTCCAAGTAGCTGGAACAACAGGCGCGCCACCAGGCCCGGCTAATTTTTTGATTTATTGTAGAGATGAGGTCTCACCAAGTTGCCCAGGCAATCCACTCACCTCAGCCTCCCAAGGTGCGGGATTACAGGCTGAGCCACCAAGCCTGGCTTCTAATTTTTTTATTTTGAATTTAGAGATGGGAGTCTCACCATTTTGCCCAGGCTGGTCTTGAACTTCTGGCCTCAAGGGATTCTTCCGCCTCAGCTTCCCAAAGTGCTGGGATAACAGGCGTGAGCCACCACACCCGGCCTTTTATTTGTTGATTTATTTATTTATTATTTCACCTACCTGATTTGTATTAATATTTATGAGCTCCAACTGGAGACACAGAAACAGTCTTAGGCATTCATTTATTGGAGGCTCTATCCTAACTTATTCAGAAGGAAATGACAATATTCCAAATGAAAATAAATGAGAGCAGTTGTTAACTGCTGGAGGGGAGGCTTCTTTTCTTTTTGAGTTGGAGTCTCACTCTGCTTCCCAGGCTGGTGCAATGGCATGTTCACAGCCACCGCAGCCTCGACCTGCAGGACTCAGGCGATTCTTCCACCTCAGCCTTCCAAGTAGCTGGAACTATAGGTGTGCACCCACCACGCCCAGCTACTTTTAAAATTTATTGCAGAGACGAGGTCTCAACCAATTTGCCCAGACTGGTGTCAAATCCTTGGGCTCAGGCAATCCTCTCACCTCAGCCTCCCAAAGTGTTGGGATTACAGGCGTGAGCCACTGTGCCAAGCCAGGGGAGGCTTCTAAGAGCAGGGCTGGGCACACCCTCAAGCATCAGGTCAGAAACTCTGGCTCCATATGTCAGCTCCACCATCCATCAGCTGTGTGATTCAATATAGGAGAGGCTCAGGGCAGCAGTGTTACTGAAGGGTTTTGAAGCTTCATTTTCAGAGCAAGCACTCTTGTTTCCTCGGGTTGTCTAGTTACTGGGGTCACTTGGAGGGCTGTTGGAGATGCGGGGTTAGGCAGGGGTAAGGAGGATGGGGATTGGGGCCCCCAAGCCCATCCTTGGCACTGCCTCAGGACCTCGAGCAAGAAGCTCAGTTCTCTGAGTCTCAATCTCCCCCTTGGCAGAAAGGGAGTTTTATATATATATATATATATATATATATTTCTTTATAGATTGTAAAGATGTCAGGATTAGGTACATACGTGGTTTATATGCAGGCAAAGTTTGGGCCTCTAGCTGGTCCTCGCTTCCCCTGGTTTAGGATCATATACGCTTAGCGGTGTTATGTGTCCTACCCCTCTCTCCCCGGGCAGTGTCGCGCTACTGCCGATCCCTCTCTGACAAAAGGAATTATAATATCCCCTTAGGAATCAGTGGTAGCCAGCAAATGAGGTAAGTAATGTGAAGCGCTGTCTCCTAAATGCATTTAAATGTAGGTTAAATGTGAAAGTTATTGAAGGGACGTACTAAAGCAGGACATTTGTTTAAAAGCAGATTGTTTCTGTCTTTAAAAATCCTTAATTCTGCCCCACCCCTGCAGCATTTTAGATATCTATTTTCAGACACAGACAGCCCTCCATGTCTTCCTGTTTTGCGTCTTCAGATTCAACCACGCTTGAATAAAAAATGTTTGGAAAAAAGTTTAAAAATGTTTTCAAATATTACAATAAAAAATACAACTTTTTAAAACAGTATGACAACGATTTACATAGCATGGACATTGTTGCATTGGGTATTATAAGCAATTTAAAGATGCTTTAAAGTATACAGGAGGATGTGCATAGGAAATATGCACATACTATGCACATAAAATATACATTTTATGTCAGGGGGTTGAGCATCCTTGAATTTTGGTCCTTGAGATGTCTAGAGCCAATATCCCAAGGCTATGGGGGGACAAATGTATTTAGTCCTAATACTTAATTTTTTTCCCCAAAGACATTTTAAAGAAGAGAAAAACAGTTCTTGTTTAAATCGTCATTACCCTGCGAATTCAAAGGGTTGGGTTTTCTCAAAGAGCACTTCAAAACAGGTAACTGTATCATACCCATTAGTGTACTCGGCAAGCACTATGAGAACAGAAGCTGGCTTCTCCCAAGAGTCTTCTCCATTCCTAGTCCCTGAGGAGAGGAAATTGCTCCAGAAGTCCTTATCAGCTGCCGCCTTTTGATGGTGAAGTGTTGGAGCAGCTCTCCTGCCCCTCCCCACATCACATTAGGAGCTAAAATGACAATGCAAGAAAATGTAAAGGGAGAGTTGGCTCAGTGCTCAAAGGTTGCCTCAGAGTGAAGCAACAGTGTAAAAACCATCCCAAGTCTTAGAACATATGCCCTCTTTCTACCCCATCTTGACTGTCCACTCCTAGAAACACGAATGTTGGATCAGGCATTTAGTTAGCCTGATTCTGATCATTCCTAACTCACTATGAAGATACCTTTTTGTCTGAGAACATATCAAATGCAAAGGAATAAATGAATGGAGCTCCCAGAGACCTTCTCTTAGAGCTCTGTATTCATACACTCATTTATTCACCGAACAATATTGATGGGTTCCTACTATGTGCAGGTGCTGTGCTAAGACTGTGGGTACGGCGTGATAAGGCGTGAATGAGTGCTCCAGGAGTGAGATTTTGGCATCAAATAGTCTTGCAATTATAATCTCTAGATCATACAAAGTTATCTATTATGCTCTAGGCACCATAAAATGGGCATAATTACACAAGGTGGAAAACTTAGGAGAGTATGACTTTAACACATTGTATACTTGTGTACTTGACCTGAACCAAATTTGCTATCATTAACAACTTCACTTGACTTACTTAGGCTTTTAATGGGCTTTTGGAAACATGATTTGGCTATCCTGGTCCATTTAGATAAAACGGCTAAGGGGTTAGGTATGGTGGCTCACACCTATAAACTCAGTACTTTGGGAGGCCAAGGTAGGAGGCTCGCTTAAGCCCAGGAGTTTGAGACCAGCCTGGACAACATAGCGAGACCCTGTCTTTACAAAAAAAATCAAAAAATTAGCTGGGTGTGGTGGTGTGCCCCTGTAGTCCCAGCTATTCAGGAGGCTGAAGAAGGAGGATCGCCTGAGTCCAGGAGGTCAAGGCTACAGTAAGCCATGATTCTGCCACTGCACTCCAACCTGGGCAACAATGCAAGAACCTGACTCAAACTTCTTTTTCTCTTAAATATTCTCTGGAGCAATAAGAGGCATTCAAAATCATTCTCTTAATCTTAGAGTTTTGATCTGAAGAGCAGGCTCATTAATGTTTGTTGTTTCTAATAGTGAGATTGGCATTTCTGCCAATAAATTAAAATGTTTAAAGTAATAATTGATCCACCAGACTCCTTTTCATCTTTTCTTCCCTCCTAAGTAGAGCCTGAAGTCCAGGCTAAGTGACTTGGTATCAGATCAAAGCAACTGTTGCCATCAGAAAACTGTTAATGGTATTAAATTATTCTTTCTCAGCAAGCATTGCTGAAGGGAAGTAACATATTGTTGACAGCTCTCAGAGCTCTTCATGCTTTGTTGGAAAGTCATTTGAAAAATTACCATATCATTAAACTCAATTCTTAAAAATTTCAAAAATTTCTCCGAGAACTGCTAAGACAGGCATAAGAGACTGTCTTTACTATATATCCACTCTTTGCCTTCTAATGTTCAAATACTAGTTAAAGGAAGGAGTAAGCCGAGTGTGGTGGCTCAAGCCTGTAACCCCAGCATTTTGGAAGGCCAAGCCAAGAGGATTGCCTGAGCCTGTGGGTTCGAGACCAGCCCAGGCAACTTGGCGAGACTTCGTCTTTACAATCAGTCAAAAATTAGCTAGGCGTGATAGCGCACACCTGTAGTTCTGACTACTTGGAAAGCTAAGGCGGAAGGATTGCCGGAGCCTAGCAGGTCGACACTGGGGTGGCCGTGAATGTGCTGCTGCACTCCAGCCTGGGGACTGAATGAAATTCTCTGACTCTAAAAATAAAGGGAGGTGTGAATTTGGGGAAGGAAAAGGGCCTCCTTTGGAATGCAATGCTCAGTGAAAGAGGCTGTCACTCCTGGTCCTGCCCCTCTCCAAGGGAGGGGTCTTTATTCAAATCACTTGGAAAGTAAAGGAGATTTTTTCTTTTCTTTCTTTCTTTTTTTTTTTTTTTTGAGTCAGAGTCTCACTCTGTCGCCCAGGCTGGAGTGGAGTGGCATGCTCACGGCCACTGCAGCCTCGAACTGGTGGACTCAGGCCATTCTTCCACCTCAGTCGTCCAAGTAGCTGGAATTACAGGGGCATGCCACCATGCACAGCTAAGTTTTTGATGTTTTTGTAGAGACAATGTCTAGTTATGCTGCCCAGCCAGGTCTTGAACCTCTGGGCTCAGGCATTTCTCTCGTCTTGGCTTCCCAAAGTGCTGGGATTACAGTCTCCTTTATGAGACTAATTTTCCAGCTAGATGCCTGTCTGGTCCAGCAGGTGCTGCCTGGTACTTAGGGTGCCCTAGGAGCCTGGGACAAGTGTCTAGGATAGATTGCATGGTATTGTATGATGGCATTCCAGGCACAGAGAGGCAAGGACAATCTCAAGTTCTTGGTTCCTTTTCTTTTTTTTTTTTTTTCTGAGTTGAGGTCTCTCTGTCACCCAGGGTGGAGTACAGTGGCATGATCGTGGCTTACCAGCTCACTGCAGCCTCAACCTCCTGTGTTCAGATTACACTTCTATCTCAGCCTCCTGAGCAGCTGGGACTACAGTCATCTGTCTAATTTTTTTGTAGAGATGAAATCTCACTATTACTCGTACTGATCTTGAACTCCTGGGCTCCAGCGATCCTCCTGCCTTGGCCTCCCAGAGTCCTGGGATTAACAGCCAAAGTTCATGGTTCTTGAGAAGTACAAAAGGAAAGAAAGAAGAGTCAGTTTGGGGGAGAGCACTGACAAAGATGAGAAGGCTCAATCAGAAGAGCAAAGGACTAGAGCGGGTAAGAAACTCAGTAAAGTAGTAAAAGATAGACCTGGAAAGGCAGATTGGAACTAGACTACATAAGGCCTTGCACGCCAGGGCAAGACAGGTATACTCTGTTCAGTGAATAATTCGAAATCACGGTAGGCTCTTTGAGCCAAAAATGAGTAGAATCAGTGTTGTGCTTTAGGAAAACTAATTTGAAAGAAATGCATGTACTTGATCAGGGCCAGGAAGGCAGGAGGCAGCATGCATTTGTGATGCTGAAGAAGATACAGAGATATGCTACCATCATGAGATAGCACTACATGCCTATTTGAAGAGTCAAGATTGACAATACAAGTGCCAGCAAGGACTCGGAGCGACTGGCACGCCTACATGTTGTTGCTGAGAATGTAATGCCACTCTGGAAAGTGGTTTGGCAGTTTCTTATAAAGTTAAACATACACTCACCATATAACCCAACAATTCCATGCCTGGTTATCTACCCTAGAGAAATGAAAACATGTTAACACAAAAACCTGTCCATGAATATTTAGAGCAACTCTAATCAGAACTGCTCAATGCTGGAAAACACCCCAAATGTCCTTCAGTGATCCATTTTCCACATGGACCAACAAACTGTGGTATTTCCATACCATGAAATACTTCTCAGCAAAAAGAAAGAATTAAAAGTGCTATGTAGAATGAAAGAAGCCAGTCTCAAAAGGTTCCATGGTGTATATGGTTCCATTTATATGATATTCTTAAAAAGCCAGAGCCATAGGGATGGAGGACAAATTAGTGATTGCTAGGTGTTATGGGAGGTAGGGGAGGTGACTAAAAGGTACAGCATGAGGGGGTTTTGGGGACAGTGGATCTGCTCTGTGTTCCAACTGAAGTGGCTGGCACATAAATCTGTACATGTGTTTAAAATCATAGAACTGGACCGGGAGCAGTGGCTCACACCTATAGACCCAGCAATTTGGGAGACCGGGGTGGGAGCATTGCCTGAGTCCAGGAGTTCAAGACCAGCCTGGACAATATAGCGAGGCCTTGTCCTTACAAAAAAAATTTAAAAATTAGCTCTACATATTGGTGCATGTCTGCAGTCCCAGCTGCTTGGGAGGCTGAGGCAAGAGGGTCACTTGAGCCCAGGAACTGGAGGCTGTGGTGAGTCATAAAAGCAACACTGAACTCCAGCCTGAGCAACAGAGTGAGACCCCCCAATGAAAAAAAAAACCAAAAACCAATACAAAACAAACACATAGAAATGTATTCCCCCAAAAGTCAATTTTACAGTATAATTTTTTAAAGTAAAAATTAAAATAGAAAGCAAAGCCAAAACAAATTTAAAAGGAAAACAAGATATTTTCCATTGTTTGAAATATCTGAGAGAACATATTAGCATAAGTCAATGCTATGTAGGAAGAAGAAATGGAAAGATAAACTCTCATATTGTTAGATCCTCATAGATCATTAATCCAGAGTTAGCAAATGCGTTTGGGGAGACTGTATTTCTCAAGATAGCTGCATTAATATCTGCCATCCAATAGGCTTTTCTAGAATCTTGCTACTCCTCCATCAATGGTCTATGGCCCTATTACTTTAACTTGTGACTGCCTAGACCGAGAGAGTATGGTGGAAGCTGAGGCTAATCATAACAATGCTACACACTTCCTCCTTGTTCTCTGGAAATACTTGCTCTTAGAACCCAGCCATGACGGAGTGAGGAATTCCAAGTCGCCCATGGAAAGGCCTATATGCAGAGAAACTGAGGTCTCTGCTCCCACACCTGACTGATCTTCCAACCAGCAGCCATCAGCAACTTGCCAGCCATGTTGAAAAGAGTCAATCTAGCACACGCTGCGTGAAGTGGAGAAGAGTGTGTCTGCCAAGCCCTGCCCAAGTTGGATATTCATGAGCAAAATAAACGCTGGCTGTTGTTCTAATCCATTAAGTTTTGGGGTGGGTCCTATAGAGCAATAGATAACTGATAGGATGTTTTTACTCCCTTATCAAGAAAAACAGATCAGAGTCCCATTCTAGAATGTGATGTTTGGAAGAATTCTTGGGATGGGATGAGGCTTAGAGGAAAAGAGCCTATGATGGGTTAGTGAAGTCACCCCTTGGGCACAGCACTGAGTTCACGGCACGGATCTTGTCTATTTGCCAATGTGTACGAATTCAGTACCTTCGTTGTATATAATTGAGTAAGACAATGTAGGCAGGCTGTGATCTGCTCAAGATCACACACGTATTTAGTGTCAGAGCCAAAGTTCTAAAAGGGTCTTATGTGCGACTTAGTATTTTGTCTACTTTGCCATGTCCCTTTCCACGAACAGATTTCAGGCACCTGAAGTAAAGGACACGGAGCAGCAGATATACGCCTGCATGCCTCGATGCTCTCCTTCCATGCCTGTGATAGATATCATTAGCTAAGTACAGCACTCTCCTAAGGTCACTGGAATACACGTGGGTGACAGATTCCAAATTGCCATGGCTAACGAGTATCCCAGTAGAAAGATACAAGTGTGACAACTTATTTTTATCAGGCGTATCAGAGGAGCACAGCAAAGGTGGGCTCAAAATACAGACTAAAAAGATTCTAGATGGAAATGCAATGTATGTGAGCAATAGGGAAGGCTTTAGACATGACTGCTCTGTATCGAGGATGTCTTTCTGAAATGACTCATGACTTTACTGCTTACAAAGACTACCAAGGAATTGCTTCTCGAATTCTTGGGGAAGTCTGCTGCCAATCCCATTGGACAATATCCATTTACTATTTTAAAACATATTTTGTTGTAGTTGAAAGAAATCTATTACTTTAGTTATGATGTTGCATGTATACAATTTGGCCTCTTGTGGAATACAATAGAATTGGAATGCACACAGCACGTACATGACAATACTGAAATATTGTACACTTTAACGAATGCACACAGCACATACATGACAGTACTGAAATATTGTACACTTTAACGAGACACTTTAATGAGTGCGCATTTGGCATTGTCTGAGAGCAAGGCAGGCTCAGGAAAAAAATGAGACCATTCCTAGGATACAATTTAAATGCAGAGGTTACAAATCTATGGCACTGTGGATTATGAGAAGCTCACCGAGAATGAGATTCAGATTCGCCCTATATAGGACAGAGAGCAGAGCTTCTCTGAACTTGATCAAAGGGGAGCAAGACATTCTGCATAAGCAACTGTAACTAACCTCCCAGAGAAACAATGATCACTTTCCCCCTCCTGTCTTCAGAGTAGGGTATGGGTTGGGGTTGGGTATGAAGGTTGAATCAAACCAGTAGCCAAGTGCATCTATTCATTTATTTGTTCATCGAGTACCTAGTAAGTACAAGGTGTTCTCTTAAACACTCTGGGGAATACAAAGATGAAACAGACAGGGCTTTTGTCTTCAAAGGTTCCCTAGTGGGGTCCCCATCATCTTCTCTTAATAGAGTAGGTGTGAGAAGGGGCTTAATGAGTTAGCAATATAATTATCGCCAAATGGCACCCAAACAAAACATCACTGGGCTTAAGCCTTAGAAGTAGGATACATCACTACAATTGCCCACACATACTAGGAGGTGTCAAAAATGTTAATAGCATAGCTTCCTCCTTCTCTCCTTCCCCCCTTACCCCAGATGTCTTTCTCTTTGACCCTCCCTCATTTCTCTGTTTCTACATGGATTTTGTTATTACTGAAATAGTTATGAATTGCTGGATTACTTAGGCTCATTGGTTTGCTCTTAAGTGATTGTTCCTGGTAATGAAATTCCTTTAATCAGCTCTACTTCCAGATTTGCAAGTAAGTGTTCTTTTCAGAAAAATATGCAGCAGATGTGGCAAAACAGAAATATAATATTCTCGGAAGTGTATACATTTGAATAATTATTACTCTTTAATTCACTTTTTTTGTACTTTGGCTTTATTCTTCTAGCAATTTCTCCGTCCACATTAAATTTTCAGGAAGGTTGAGGTTATCATTTATTCTCAACACTTCAAAAGACAGTAAAATTCTTGTTACATCATTTCAGGTTTTGTATTTTGTGTTTAGAAGCTGTTGATTTGTATTTCCCCCATCTTTCTTAGAAAAGACTATCTCATGGTTTTCCAGCGGGCTTTCCTAAATACCAGCAACTTGTTTGTCAATAGATAATCTTCACCAACCCCCTCTCAAAGTCTTACAATATATGGTAAGTGCCAGTGCACAGGAACAAGGCAGAAGAGAATCTGAAGAAAGAAAGTAGAAAAAAAAGAAAAAAGAAAGTGGGCTTTGGAGTCAGTCTGGTCTGATGCCTTGTAAGGATCTGCCACTCTGTGTGACTCCGGGGAAAATCCTTAATGCTACCCTGCTTTGGTTTACTTATCTGTAAAGTGGGGATAAAATCCATACCACAAGATAATTACGAGGATTAAGTAAAGTATAAGAAAGCAGAGAGTTTGGTACATAATAAGCACTCTTTAACAATTCCCCTTTGCTTCCTCCTAAAAATGACAATGATAAAGCCCAGGATTTAACCATTAAGACATACAAATAGTTACAAAACATTCAGGGCCCAACCAACTTTTCTGACACTTGGATATGCAGAATATTTGCCATTTCCCCTCTTTGTTCTTAATGGGAAAATGCCACAAATATTCATGAAAATGAAAATTTGGGGGGGGGGGAAATCATAACTTCATCATCCTCGTACCACGATTGTTTCCATTTTTGTCACGGTCTGGCTCTTATACAAAACGGTCACATTTTCTCCACAGCTGCAATTCGGGTGTGTCTATTATGGCATCATCTCTTTCAAGGGATTAATCGATCTAATCCAAGTGATAGTGGGAAGCAGCTCAAGACGAAGGAATGGAACAGGCTCCGGGGGTGTTCAAGTTCTCTTAGGAATTTGTTCAAACCCTTCTCCAGCACAGAAAATCCACAGAGAACTCCTCTACAGTGCTCGTTACCCAGGGCTGTGTCTTTAAATTGTTTGACGTCAGAGGAGGAATGCTATAGCAACAGTCTGTCAAACTGGAATTAACTCAGAAGAAAGATGGGGGTGGGGAGAGGAAAAATGCTCCCAGGCCGCACCGACTTCAGAGGAAGCAAATTGGATAGATGCGTTTATTTCATGACATTTTAAACGTAAAACACCCAGGGAAATGTGGGAGGGGGGAAAAAGTCGATTGGGATGCATGTGGCGTGCAACCCAGGCAGCGAAGAGCGACTTGGCAGGGTTATCTGGAAGGCCTTCCGGTTCCATGAGTGACAACAGTAACAATCACCTCCAAGTATCGATCATTTATTTGGAGGCAGGCTCTGCAAACACGGCTTCATTGAATACTTTCCGCATCTTAATGAGGCAGGTGTCACCATCCTGGTTCTGGCCACGACGACACTTGGGCCCCAGACAGCACCCGCCACGCCACTCGCGAGGGCCGAGCGGGGACAACCGCGCCACCTTGTAAGATTTGCTTGCGCTCACCAGCGCGGGGAGCGGCGCCTCGGCGGGGCCCGGGGACGTCTGGCTCTGCCCTTCCATCCTGCCCGGAGCCCGACGACGCCCGCGCCGGGAAGGAGGCCGCCCACCCCGCCTAGACGGGCGCTGCCTGGTGCCCCGGCGCCGCGGCAGCCAGAAAACGAAACTGCCCGGGAATGCATGTTTTTCTTCTCCTTCTAGCAGGAAACGAGACAGAAACTAGGAAGCAGAAGCGGCGCGCGGCCCCCGCCCCCTCGCCCCCCGCCGGCCGCGCGCGCCCCCGCCACGTCCCCGCCGGGCCCGCGCCTCGTGCCTCGCGCCTCGCGCCTCGCGCCCCGGCCCCGCCCCGGCCCCCGCGCCGCCGAGTCGGCGGCTGGGCGGCGCGGCCTGGGTGTGGCCGGCCGCTCGGTCTGGGCCGCGCGCTGCGCCGCACACGCCGGCTCCGCGCTCGAGGGGCTCCGCGCGCCCCGCGGACACAGGCGGCGCGGGCCCGAGCCCGGTGCAGGTAGGCGGCGGCGGCGCGTCGGGGCGCCGCGTGGGGGTCCTGGGCAGCTCGCGGGGCCGGCGGGGCCCTGCGGCTCGAGACGCCGCCCGGGAGGGACGGGGCGGGCGCGCTCGGCTGGCGCTCGGGGACCGCCGTCTCGGGCGCTTCCTGGGCGGCCCGGACCGCGGACTCCGGCGACCCGGGGGGGCGGTCGGGCGCCCGGGTCCCCCGGCCCTCCCCCCACCCCTCACCAGCGTCCCTCCGCGCCCGAGGCCGCCTCCGGGGGACTCGGCACGAGCTCGTGCCCGCCCCGAAAACCGCGGCTGTTGGGGGCTGCCAGGCGGGGCGCCGGGTGGGGAGCGCCGGGAGAGCGCGTAAAAGTTCTCCACCGAGTGCGGACTCGAGCCCCGTGGTTTCGTGTCAAGTATGTTTCTGAAATGGTATCATGCCCAGCCGGTGGGGGGGAATGGATGCATTTCGAGTACTTGTAAGTCCGGTACACGAGAAAGTGTTTTCCTTTTGTCTCCAGTCTTTTTGTGCTTCGAAACACGAACGAGCGCCTTGTGCCTCGATACGCGTTGTCTTCGGTAAGGGAGAATTGCATTTCCAAAAGTTTAAGCCCAGGCTTTTACTTGTTTGCAGAGGCGGCGCTTTGTTATTTTGCATCGCTCTCTTCCCTTTTCTCCCGCTCCTTCCCTTTCTCTTTCAGTAAAGGATGAGGGCGCGTCTTCCTCCTCCTTGTCAGACGCGACTCGGTAGCTTGGCGTGTGGATTGGCATCTTCCCGGGAAGTTTTCTTGAGACACTCAAAATGTAATTGATGAGAACTTTTATCAGCGGTCCATCTCAGTGTTGCAAACTGAGATTGGGACCTGTAAGTGCATCTTCTAGGACGAGATAGAGCGCACGCTGCCCTTGAAGATGAGAGGGAAGACATTTCTAGTCGGTGAGGGGAAACAACGGATGACAGGCATTTAAAATCGTATGTTTGAGTCTCTGCCATGACACATTTTAATACTCTTCAGTATGGGGCTTTTGATTCACCACTGAGCCTAAGCTCCGAAAGCTTATTGTGTATTTCAGTATCTGGCTAAAAATCATTTTAAGATTTTTTCTTGTTGCATTTTGGTTTATAGATGAATTTGAAACGGAAATAGAAACTTTTGAAATATCGATTTATTTAATAGTGTCAGCCCTCTGTATACACATTTATAAAATTATGAAACTGATTAATAAGGCATGTGACACATTGAGGTTGGCTCATCTCTTTGTGGGCCTATAGACATTATTTAGGAAGTTATTCAGTCACTGGTGATCGTTAACTTGTAGAATTCTTTCTTCTAAATCATTGACGCCTAAGTATGCCAGCACATATTTTTATGCTTTAAATATAGACTCTTGGGCAATATGAAAGTTAAGAATTGGAACTGAGCGTTGGACATCTTTGTGCCCATACCAAATACTGCCTGAGATGGTGTGATTTCTCTCAAGCATGTTACTGAAGTCAGCTGGCTATATCATTAGCTTATTTACATTGCTGACTAGCTTAATCTGCTTCTTTTATAGCACTTACTTACTAAACGTTCTGGACGGGGCAGTGCTATACGTTATTTTATTTATATCTCACAATAATGGGTGGAGACATTGTCTGCTTCTCAGGTAAGGAAACTGTGCCTGCGATATGTTAAGTAACTGACCAGTGGTCATGCAGCTGTGAAGTAACTCACCTGGGATTCAAGGCAAGACCTCCCTATCTCTAAAGTCCATGTTCTTTCCTCTGTGCCATATTAACTTAGTGCCAGGGCATAAGGAGTGACCCTTGGCATATGTGTAAAATCCCAGAGACATGCTAGAGACGCGCATTTGTTTTTCCAGCATAATCAGTGCTGTCCATCCATACAGATCCTCACATTGGCCTTTCTCTTCTTGCCTCTTTACTCCTGATTAAATGTCTTGTTCAAAGTTCAAAACCTCCCTCTTGCAAGGTTGGAATTTATCCTATTGACATTAATAGATGGTGATGGTTTAATTATTCTTCCAAAATAATAACCCCCCTTTGACCTGGGTTCTCTGGAGACGTAGATATAACTAATTTGGAAGGTTATAAAACAGGATGGCAATCTGTTTTGGGATATGAGAACCCTTTTATGTCCCTCAAATTAAACCAGAAGATATTTTGATAAATATCTCCAGCTGCAGTTTAGCCTCTCTTCTCTCTTCTGTATCTTCAATTTGTCAGTTTCTATGAACTCATTTACATTATTATGCAAACATTCTGTTATATTTCCCACATTATAATAAAATTTTTTCTTTATCCAGTGTTCTGCTTCAGTGACTGCCTCATTTCCTTACTTCATCTTGAGAAAACACAATTTTTTGAAGAACACAAATAAATACAGGAGAGATAGCCAGAAACTAATTAGTTACCCTTGGGAGGTGGTAGGAACTGAGTAAACTGGAGTAACAGAAGTGCTCTGCTTGAGATGTACCTTTCTGTAGACTTCTGAGTTTTGGAAACTTGTTAATTTTGTGTATGTTAAAAAAATAAAATTAACAAGATTTTTGGGGGACTCCAAAATTGAATACAAACAGCAACAAATGAACCAACTGTATTTCAGTGAATAGCATAAACACCCAGAAAGAGGGGAAAAAGGAATCCAAATAAGTTTTGAATATAGGACTTTTATTTACTATATGCCCTTAATCTAAAGCGTTAAAAGAACTGGAAAAAAAAAATCTTGAACTCTGTGTAGTAGTTTGTTATTTGTATTATAGATGTAAAGCAATTCTGAAACTGTTTACTGCAGGATGAGCAAGTGAGTAAACTCATTGATATTTTGGGAGCTAGGGTTTTCAACATGAAAGAAGGGAAATAAAAATATGGAACAGGCCAGGCACAGTGGCTCATGCCTATAACTCCAGCACTTTGGAATGCCAAGTAGGGAGAGTCACTTAAGTCCATTCTAGGCAAGGTGATGAGACCTCATCTCCACCAAGAAATTTAAAAAATTAGCCAGGATGGTGGTGGCATTTGGAGGCTGAGGCAGGAGGACCACTTGAGCTCAGGAGTTGAGGCTGTGGTGAGCTGTGAACATGCCACTGCACTCCAGTCTGGGCAACAGAGTGAAATTCTGACTCAGGACAAAAAAATATGGAACAGAGGCAGAGAAGAATTATTGGTGTTGGATTGGAATTAGTGGCATCAATATGAGCTCACGATTGAAACATATATACACATATGCATACGCGCATATATACATACATGTATTTTCTAGTTCTGTCTAATGAAAGGACCTAGAAGCAATGATGCCCTAGTAGCAGTGAGCACAACTAATGCCCATATCTAGATGCCTGATAACAGAACTGGGTCAGGGAAAGTGTAAGATGAACCTTGGACATTGTGTGCCGTAAAGTAAGGATGTATTCAAAAAATGATGGGACATGTCAAAAGGACATAAAACCAACTGGAAGGAGCTCCCTGTGGCCAAATCTTAGAAAAATTTGAACATCGAAATAAACGATAGTCATAGATTATAACCCATTTAATAAAATAAATTCAGAAGTCCATAATAAATAAGGGAAAGTCTTTCCAAGTAGAGTGCCAATTAAGAAATGTAGAAGGAACAATAGAGTTAGAAAAATCTTGAGTTTACAACTCTTATAGTAATAATTGATCAGAAAGATGTTACTTTAGGCAAGTATTACACAATCTCAAATGATCTTTCTAGATTAGTGACCAACGGGGAAACAGTAATTTCAGAGTGGAGAAATCTGGTTCATCCATGCTACGTTAATCAAGTGATCCAAATTAACATCACCAAAAGTAGCGTAATCTTGTTCTTGATGTGCTTGAGCTAGGGACATCATTACTTCTCTGTGGCATTTCTAAAATGTATGACCAGAATCTAATCACAAGGAAACAACTGAGGGACCTTAATTGAGGATTGTTCTATAAAGTGACTGCCTTGTAATCTTCAAATATATCAAGTCATGAAAGAAAGACAAAGAAGGGCTCAGGAACTGTTCCAGATTGAAGGAAGCTCCAAAGACATGACAAATAACATGCATAATCCTGGATTGGAAAAAAAATTACTGCTCTGAGAACATTATTAGGATGTTGGCAAGATTTGAATATATACTGAATATTAAATAAGTGTTGTATCAGTGTTCAATTTCCTGAATTTGATAATTGTGCTGTGATTATGTAAGAGAATGCCATTGTTTTTCGAAGGTAACACTGAATTATTTAGGAGTAAAGTGTCAAAATGTTTTCAACTTTCAAATGGGTGGGCAAAATAACTATTTATATAGAGAGACTGATAAAGAACATGGCACTTGTTCACAATTGGTGAGTGTAGGTGAAGGACGTAAGAGGTGTTCACAATACTACTTTTCTCGAGTTTAAGTTTGAAAATTTTTAAGTGAAGAATTAAAAATAAAACTTCAAGAAATAACAAAGCTACATTGCTTCAAAAAAAGAAATATGTGAAAGACTCCACGTAGGCTGTCTCTCCTCATCTCCCATCTTCTGAACCCATCCAGTGAGACTTCATCCCTCCCACTCCAAGAACCCGTTACTTTTTTTTCAAAAGTTGTATTTATTCATTCATTATCCCCCATTAGCAATTTTGCAATTTCTTTGTTTCAAATGTTATTCTATGACACTAGACAAAATAGTTAAGTTTAAAATCCAGTGTTGGAGGCTGATATGGGTAAGGAAGTATAGGTGTGATGAACAGCATGGAGAAAAATTGTTAAGGGAAAGCAATTAACATTCAGTGATAAACACGTATAAATATGTTATCAAGTATAATGAAGTGACAGTTGAGCCTGCTTGTCAAGGAATGTGTGCTTATTTTGTTGCTCTCATAGAGTTTGGCAGAAAAGGGTATAGTAATATGTTTATAGGTTCTTATACAGAAGAAAAATATACTCAATTGGTTTGATTTAAGAAAAAAAAAACTGCCAATGCTTAATTTTTAGTCAAATGAGAAATGGTGTCAAAAATTTAAAGTTTTCATGGTGAATTAGATATTTCTTTTATTTCCATATACAAATAGTGCTTCAGACCTCAAAATACCTCTAAAGTATTATTAAACAATTTAATGAAAAATTCTGCTAATGAAACCTCAATGAATCTTAAATTTACCATATGTGTAATGAGAGGTTTACATGAGGTTTGAACTGGAAGGTACAGGACATAACTCTATTTTCAAGTAATAAAATCTTAAATAAACATAGGGACCCCTGGCAGGAGGGAGGCAATACATGATGGGGAATTTTGAAGGCTCCGACCTCACATTTCAGCTACTCCATATCAGGACAGCTTTCATTTGATTTACATGTTGAACATTTATTTAAGATTTTATTACTAGATACCATTATTTTTGAGGTTGCCAGGACATCAGTCTTGCCAAATTGGATCTTTCAGACATGTCAGACACAGGTGATAGGTAGCTCCTTATTGAAACATTTTTCCCCCCTTCTGGGATATCCACTGTCTGATCTTCATACTGCCACTTTGGCTACAGTTTCTCATTCTTCCTTTATCACCATGCACCACTTGCTCAGGCAAAACATCATAAGTGTTATCCCTAATTCCTTGTTTAATGATTCTAATCTTGTGCTCCATCAGCAAGTATTATGAGCTCTACCTTAAAAATTACTCCAAGGCCGGTCACGGTGACTCAAGCCTGTAATCCCAGCCCTTTGGGAGGCTGAGGCGAGAGGACTGCCTGAGCCCGCAGGTTTGA
>CAUYQG010119781.1:0-10924 GCA_963574415.1 Tarsius wallacei | reverse complement strand
AATAGGCAGGTTTTAGGAAGCATTCAGACATTTTACTGCAGGCCAAGCTGACCGCCTACCCCACCACCTCAGCAAATCTCCATTAGACACAAGACAAGGCTAATCCAGCCTTTCAATTCATGGTTTAGCATAATAATCTCTCAGCCACTTTCAGTTTCCTTGTTGAAGGCAGAAGATCAAAGATCACCCCTTGGCTGGCTGAAGCCATATAAATGATAATATGACCTTCATTTTGCTAAGGAGCTTTTTGATTGGAAACATGTGACAGGTCTCTTGCAGAAAAAACCCCTCCCCTTGTCTCCTCCCATCTAGCCCACCACCCAAGGCAGCAATCATGTGACTAACCCACTCATTGGCCTGCTGTTCATCACCTGATGTCAGTACCTGCACTTACCTGCCCCTTTGTGATGACATGGAGCAGACCACCACCCAATCACCTTAATGACCTTCACCTATCAAAGGAAAGGGTTAAAAGGACTCAACCACAAGCTGCCATTACCTTGCTAAGCTATGGTGTGGTCATGTGCTCTTTGAGCTATGGCCAGGCCATGTTTCCTGACTTTGGCTCCCTCCCCTACTTGGGGAGGTGAATCTCCTCTCTCTCTCTCTCTCTCTCTCTCTCTCTCTCTCAAGTTATTTCTAAATAAACTGTATTTTCTAATCTGACTTCTGTGCAATTATTTGTATTTTTCTTGCAGCACTGGATCTCACAACAGACAACCATTGGGTCTAAGCTAACATTCTGGAGGCCCCTGCTGGGAGTGACCTAACACTTTCTATGCACTTATTTACAATTAAACAGAATTGGAAGCATACATAGTTCAGTGTAGACATTGGCTCTGTGCTACTTGATACCACTCACAGTATATCCTCTCTCTCCAAAATATAATCAGTTTATTTTCACCAGAATTACTTTAACTTTTAAAGGATATGCCCTGTTTTCCAGATAAAACTACAGAAAACTGCATGCAATGAGAGTTACTCTGACCTTGAACTTTCTGTATCTTTTATTTATAATGCCCATAGACTTGGTATATTTCAATGTAGCTATGGCTACATGCCAGACTATTTCAAAGTCCAATTTCTATCATCCAAATCACAATAGAGGAGCATTTTGTTCTGCAACAATGTAAGTCACTTTTTAAAATAAGCAATAAAAACAATGTTCATCAATTGATCGTGTAATATGTACCAGAAGGTATATTATATACATTCTCTCAATTCATCTTCACCACAGGAACAGTTGTATAGATAGTGGCAGCAAACACTTGTAAAGTCCTCAAAGTCCTAGGTCTTACTCTAAATGCCTTGTATGTATTAAGTAATTTATCACTCACAAAAAAACCCATGGTGGCGGGAGTGGATTGTACTCTGCTGCTAGCTCCATCTTTACAGAAGAGAAACAAAGCCCAGAGTGGTTAAACAACCTGCCCAAGGCTACAGAGTCAATAAGCATGGGAAGAGTAGTTAAAATGTAGTCTATGTAGCTCTAGCATCTCTCTCCGACTGCTGCAGTGGCTGTTCTTAAGTCTAAAAGTGCATCAGGACCACGTGGAAGGCCTGTGAAAGCAGAGGGCCTGGTTCTGCCCCCGAGTTTCTGATGCAAGAGGTCCAGATGGCACCTAAGATTCTGTATTTCTCACTAATTCACAGGGGATGTCAAGGCTGCTCCTTCAGCAGCCATGCTTTGGAACCACTGAGATAGACTGTAGTGCTTATCAGAGTTTTTGATGGTTTGGGAATGCTGAGAGAAATGACCAGCTGAGGTAACTTCTGACACCACCAACAATTAGGCAAATCGTACAGGTTAAGTTCACAGTCTTCCACAGGACCACTCTCACTGTAGTCACCAACACGCGTTTAGGATTCCCAGGGCCACCTTCGCTTCTGAGAGGTGACCCATCTCTCCTTCTTGTTCAATAATTCACCAGAATGACACGTGGAACACAAGGAAGAGCCATACTTCCATCTACAGTTTTGTTTTAATTGTTGTTTGTTTGTTTTTAGTGACAGGGTCCTCACCCTGTTGCCCAGGTTGGAGTGCAGTGGTGCGATCATACTCACTGCAGCCCCAAATTCCTAGACTCAAGGGATAATATGCCTGCCTTGGCCTCTGAGTAGCTGGTCCTAGAGTCACACACTACCACAGCTGACTAATGGTTTTTAAGTTTTTGTAGAGATGAGGTCTCTCCCTGTGGCACAGGTTGGTCTTCAACTCCTGACCTCAAGTGATCCCCCTGCCTCAGCCTCCCTATAGTTTTATTATAGGAACAAGGATGTAAATCAGAACCTTCCAAAAGAAGAGGCGCAGGTCTGGGAAGGTGCCAGATGTGAAACTTCGAGTGTATTCTCCCTTAGCAGTCTCACTGTCCGCACCCTGATGTGCAACAATACACAAACTATTAGGAATACTCACCAGGGAAGCTCACCCAAGTTTCAGTATCCAGAGTTTTTACCGGAGTTTCATTGCAGAGGCATGATTGATGGAATCCTGGGCTGTGTGAATGAGCTCTGTCAGTTTCCAGCCTCTTTCTCTTTCCTGAGGTTGGACCAATACCATGCAGTCCAAACCCCAACCCTCTGATTCCATGGTGGGTCTTTCTAGCATGGCCAGCCTCCATCCTGAGTTATTTAATCATCTCTTTAACATAAACCATCAGGTCCCACCTGAATAGCATAGACAGTCCTATCACTCATGAAATTCCCAGAGTTTAGAAGCTACCTCCCAGGAACAGGAAAAAGATCCTTCACACAAGACTAGCCGAAGTCAAACATTTAGAAACAAGCTAATAACTGTCAGAGTAACTTACCCAAAGTAAAACTTGATAAGTGGCATGATCACGACTCACGTTTAAGTCTTTCAAAGACTCTCAACTTAGGCAAAGGCTCCTAACTGTTGCATTTTCTAGCGCCTATTATCTATTTATTACAGTGAAAATCCATCCTGAGGTATTAGCAGTGTTGGCGGTCTGAGTGGGGAATGAGAAAGTACAAATCTTGAGAACTGCAAACTGCCACTGCTAAGATTACCCTGGACTTTCTTTGTAAACTGTTTCTTTTCTGTGTCTCTCCAAGAATACATCTTTCTGCTCTTTTCCTGTCTGATTAGCTCCAACGAAACTGCAGCCAGCTGGCACATGACCTGCCATTTTGATCGCCATCATTACCGCCAGCAGATACCCCTTCTGCCCCATTTCACAGCCCTGCCATAGAAGCTGACACATCTGTGATCTGTGCCGAGGGGGGCCTCCAAATGTGATTACGATGGATTCAACAGCTCGTGAGGAGTGGCCTGTATCTCACAGCAGCCACACACGTTCTCCAGCACAATTATTTTCCCATCCTGTGCCATGATAAAACATAAATAAAATATCAGGGTGCAATAAAGGAGAACATTTATTGAGGACTTACTATGTTCCAAGCACTGTACTTTATGTGTCTTACCTCATTCGAAGATCATAACCACCGTAGGAGAGAAATACTATAATTGCTGTCATTTTCCAAACAAGCACAGAAAGGTTAAGAAAATTATCAGTTGTACAGCTTGCAAATAGCAAAATCCATACTTACACCCACGTGGTGCTGCTTGGGGACACATACCCCTAACTACTACAGTGACAGTCTCCACTAACATGAATAACTGAATGCTGCTGCCATTAGTGTCTATGAACTAATTGTCTTCCTATTTGTGTTGTTTCACTCATTACATTCTCTGTGACGGGGAAGACTCTATAATGGGGGGAAAAAAACAAGGCAAAGTGAATGCAAAAAAGGGAATCTGTCTACTGATATTTCCAACACCTCATATCAGCACAGTCTGTCTGTTTTTACACATTTTTCACAAGTGGAGATTCCAGATCAGTTCCTTGGATTCATTTAGACAGCGAGGCCTATGGAGAAAGCAATGAGCTACATCCATCTTGTTTATCGCAACTTCCAAAGGGATGCACACAGTGCCTGTGAAGACAGACATTGTTTTAATTAAAAACAGCATCACACACTATGTTACTCTGCATGGCAACTTTTCCAGCAGTGGCATTTTTAGGTAACCTCTGTCTGATGATTCCACATTCCCCATGGGCTGCGCATGCCAAGGATACAGTCTGGTTGGCAGTGAGGACATTAAATTTGGGGTGTTCACACCAGCTGCACTAACAGACTGTGCCACCAAGAGCTGCAGGCACTATCCCTGCCAGGAGCCAGACGTCTGCATGTTCTCTGTGGTCTGGCGATGGTCAGATGGCCATTTCAATGACCCACGTTTGTGCCTCTTCCTCGGGGAAGCTTCAGTTATCATTTTGCTATGAGAAGTTATTGGAACACATTAGTGTGTTGATAGTGATTATTCTGAAACCTGTCAAGTGACGCCACTCTCTGACATTTGAAAGGGTGAATGAAGATGAAATGTGACACGCTGGAAGTCTTTGGAAAAAGCACTGATGTGTTTACATATCATAAAGAAGTCGTACACAACCACAGAGGAGAGTTTTATAGGCAGTCGTGCAGGCTAGGCAATATTGCTAGCACAATCTTTTTGAGTTTGTGTTTCTGTTATGAAGTCTGGATATTTCTTCTGACAGTGGCGCTTTATTAACCCTTTGTTTTAGTCTTTCCTCTCCATCAGGCATTCATTTCTGGCCTGTCAGCCCATACCAGCCCCAAGTTTGGCTTATAAAAATGGAAGGATGTCATAAAAATGAAATACTGGTTCTGTGATAATTAAAGGAAAGCTCACGCAGGAAAGCCTTTGGTAGTGTAAAAATTCAGTAAATATAGCATGTGCTTTCTTTTTCCATACAGCAGTCTGACAGCTGAGTGCTCTATTCACTCGGTATTAGCAGCCTCTAAGCGTTTAACACAACATAGAGGATTCCATTACACAGCAACTTGGGGACAAAATGGAATCTGATCCATGTGCGCGTGCTGCCTTTCAGCAGAAAATCCGCAAGGTCTCCACTACCTGGCCAGGGTGTCGCTGCGTGGTCAATGTGCCTGGCGGCTGCACCGTGCCCTCGTGTACACCCTAGTGCTGTCTGACAAGTTGTTCTCCGCCAGACCTACTCCTCTTTGTAGAACACACCCACGCTGACAATAAAGTCAAACACGGCATTCAAACACAGCTGTGTGCGGACTGGAGGACTCTCACTTTCCATTTTGCTCATTCTAAGCCACTTATCTCAGCCAGTGTGTCATTTACAATATGCCATTCATTTTACTCAAAACACTGGGCTGATTGACCTTCCGATGCACAGATCCTAGTTTAATATGCAGAAGGGCTCCTTATGAAGAAAATGAGTCATAAATTGGCTCTGCTAGCCATTATGAGGAATTTCCCTCCTAATGTTAAGAAAATTGTACCATTTTCCAGATACAGATGGCCAAGTGTCCTAATGGATACATTTGATACCAGTCAGGCCAGCTCTGGGTTGGATATCATTCATCCCAAGAATCTAAACCTACTCAGAAAGACACACACAAAGACCTAGTTTGTCAGCATGCATTACTTTAAATACGTTTTCAGGCTTGCAGCTTCTTGAAATAATGAACCTTCGGTTTCCACCCATTACATAAATAATTATGCTTTCACAAGAGTTCCTGGCATTTGGACTCCAATATGAAATGTCAGGGCTTGACAGAGAAACGTGAGAGCCTAGGAGAGGTGTTTTGCATGCTCCCTGGAGAACACATTGACGCCTGAAGCCTTCATTCAGGGAGAGGTTTCTGTGGGTTCACAGCTGTCCTTGTGTGCAAAGCACCTGACAAAGAAGCAGTTGTCCTGTCTGAGAGCAGCTGTAGGCAGGAGCCCTGTCTCAAGGCTCTGCAAGCAGCAGTTTGGGGACGGTGCTCCTGCTGTCTGTTCATAGATTCTGGAAGGAGGCAGCACCTGGTCCCAGGAGGAACAGCACGCTTTCTGTAGCTCACCTGGGCCCAGGTACACAGAGTCCTCAAGCTTCTCATGCCAACTGGAATGCAGAGCAGTCTGCTTGGGCCATGACGTCATCTCAATGTCATCCTATGTCTCCCAAAATGCTGCCTTCACATGCGGCCTCCAGATCACAGGAAATGCTTTCTTACTCTGTATAGTTTAAGTCAAAAGAGGAGAATCCCTCAGAGCTATCGGTAACATGCAGAGAATCACTGACTCCCAGTTTTCTGCACCAAGTAGGACCCTAGCGTCTTCACCCTGGACTTCGTTCGCTGTGATTCTTTCTCTGTAAGGATGTCATGATGTTTACTTCTTGAGAGGAGACGTGTCTTCTACAGTGGACGCCAACTCTTACAAGGTCGTACTTGGAGGAGCTTTCAAAAATAAACAATTTGCTTAATTTTGCTGCAAGTACAATCATATCTAGGATAGCCCTAATGTTTCTGGCTTTAGATGCAAATCCAAAAGAAAGCAAATCAAAAGCATGCCCCTGGATGTCTTTTCTAGGTGATGGGGAAATATATTTTTCTGTTCTACTTACAGGAGCAGGATTAGAACAACTTGAACTTGGATATATTTAAGAATTTTCTTAATTCGCAATCATTACATTTTTAAATAACTTTAAAACTTCGGTTATTTTTCATGGCTGAGAGTGGCTGGCTCTTTATTTAGCAGAGGACTTATATTTTGAGGCACACAAGGAAGGCCCAGAACCCACTCCTGGAAATGGAGAGGAGACAACTCAAAAACCTTGCATAGGAAGCCAGAAGGAGCATGAGCCCTGCAAGGTGCTCTCTGATGGGGAGACAGGAGAAGGGAGACAGGCCATCAGGTGGCACCGGGAAACCCAGAGCAGAAGGAAAGGAAGCCAGGGAGAAATGCTAGCTGAGGATGAGTGAAGAACTTTCTGGAACAAGAGCGACAGCTTTCCATTACAACTTCTCTCTCTGCATTTTCCAAACCTTTGCAAAGGATCTGCTACCACAATAGCCATGCAGTGACAGGGCCGTGGGAGAATTAAGAAAGGGCAAAGGTCTAGGCTCACAGGGAGCTGCACAGAACGGCCAGCGTGTGCCGTGACCACAGGGTATGCACCGTGTGCTCCCTCCCCGACTGCCTCTCCTGCCTCTCTCTCCCTCCCCAGCTGCTGTAGCTCCTGACCCCTTCTCTGCTTCTCAAACGCAGTGAGTGTCTCTCTGATCGGGGCCTTTGCTGAGTCCTGGGCCCTTGTCACCCTGGTCTTCTTTCCTATAACACCTCTTCCCAACAGCCCTCTTGAGCCATCCTACGCTGAAAAGCCTGTCCACTTCACAACTCGTTGTCTCATGTCCTTGATGTCACCGTCTTTACCTGGAATTTGTTTGTGTATCTTGCCTATGTTGTTCACCTCTGCATCAGCAGCGTCTTATCTCATGTTCAATAAATACCTGCCAGATGAGTAAGCTCAAAGAGAAGCAGGACAGTGAAAAGCCAAAGGTAGAATGAAAGCATGGGGAGGTCGCAGAGGCAGGCAACAGCAAGCCATAACTCAGCATAACTGAGCCCGCATGAGTCTCCAGATGTCACACGTGGCGTGCCAATGCCACGGAGTCTGCTGGAATATTAAAGGGGCCATTCTACTGAATATCTCAGAAGGAGAGCGGGCTGGGGAGCATATGGAATGCATGCTTTGCTTTGTTCTAGATCTGGATCCTTTTTATCCATCCAAGTCCGATGCAATCTCATCCAATTCTCCATACAATGGCTGTTTGTTTTTATGTTTTATGTATGCATGGCTTTCCATAGTCACATATGCTTGATAACACTTACATAGCACCTATGTGTCAGGTGCTGTTCAGAGCATTTGATAAAAACTATCTTGTGCATTCCTCATCATAACACGACCAGGTAATTACTCATATCTCCCCCTACATTGCTTCTTGTTCTAATACATGATGGAAAATTATTAAATAAGTATTATTTAATAATTATTTAATGCGACCTCCCCATGCTTTCATTCTACCTTTGGCTTTTCACTGTCCTGCTTCTCTTTGAACTTACTCATCTGGCAGGTATTTATTGAACATGAATCTAAGAAGTGTTCCTCGGAGCTTTTACCTGCATGATGTCTGGAGAAACTAACACGAAGGAAATCCTCCAAGGATTCTCCTAAAAGTAACATCTTTACAGTCTGTAAAGGGAACACATTTATTAAGTTAATGGCACAGCTTTACTTAATGCTACCTAACTCCTTGAAAAGACTACAAGTCTCCTATAAATCAGTATTTTATCCTGCCACTAAAGTTGCCATAATTACTCAGTATCTGGCCAGATGGCAAATAATTTCCAAAGTCAGACCAGGTGTTCTAGAAGCAGTGATAATCACACAGCAGATGACTGTGATGAAACTAATCTAAAGAGCTCTAACATTGGCACAGCGGTGTTGCACGTGAAGCTGACCAATTTTTTTTCTAAAGAGAAGTGAAATATACGTATGTACATATATCGGTTCTTTTAAAACAAGGCTAAATAAAAACAGGTGTGAGGAAGTAGTGTTTATTTTTACTGTTCCTAATGGCAAATTTCATGCTAATCAAGAAATGCTCTCACAGGGGAGATGTTTATTCGAGGGTTTTTAAAGGCACACTGGCACCGAGAAGGGCTCAAAATTAGCACCCATGGCATACAGCATCAACCCAAATAAATATCAAACCTGGACACAATCTAACTTTTGTCACATTCCTGTTTCATGCATAGGAACACGGATTTCATGGTCACAGGTGGAAGTCACAGACTTTTCAATTCATTTTCAAACGAAGAGTTCCCATCAGCCAGTCATCTCAGCTTCCTACACTAATCCCACACCGACGAACTCAACAACATTTAGATTCAACCAGAAGACATCCGGTTTAGTGAAGACTTTCCCATAATGATAGAGTCGCAGAAAATATCTGTGGAAGTTCTGTTAGGTGAAACCATTGGCAAACTATGACACACTTCACATTTTTGGTAAGGGATCATTTTTAGACAAGGAAAGGAATAGGCCCCAGTGCTGCCTCTAATGCTGACTGAGGAAACCATGTGCTAGGCCAGCTGGGTGGATCTGAGACCTGTGAACAAAGGCCACCTTAGAAGGAACCCAGTCTTAGTCTAAGTCTCTTCTGTCAGCAGTTGAAATTTTTAATAAATTTTTAGCAAAGGACCCCATTTTTATTTGTTTGAGAAAGCAGGATTTATTGAGAAGACAGAAAAGCTCCCACAGTGGGAAGGGACACGAGGGACTGCCCTATTTATTTGTTTTTTTAAGATTTTATTTTATTTTAAAGATGTGGGGTAAAAATCAGGATTGGGTAGATAAGTGGTCTAGGTACAAGGTGAAGCTTTGGGCCTCCCATTGGTCTCACTGTGCCTGGATTAGGACCAGGCACCCTTATTGATGATATGTGCCCCCTCCATGGACGTGTCCAACTCCTGCCAATGCCTTTCTTACAGTATTATGATAGGTATCCAGGGTCTACTTATGAGTGAGAACATGTGGCACTCAGTTCTTTGTTTCTGTGATAGATCACTCAGTGTTTTTTGTTTTTTTTTTTCCTTTTGACATGTTTGAGTTCCTTGTAGATCCTAGATGTTAAGCCTTTGGCAGAAATATAGTTAGCAAATCGTTTTTCCCATTTTGTGGGCTGTCTTCCACTCTCTTGATGGTGTCTTTTGCTTTGCAGAAGCTTTTCATTCTGATGAGGTCTCACTTGTCTATCTTATCTTTTATGACATGGGCATCTGGGTTTTTTAAATTAGGAATTGGTTGCCTATTCCAATTTCCATAAGGGTGTCTCCTGCATTTTCTAAGATTCTTATAGTTTGAGGTTTACCTTTAGGTCTTTGATCAATTTGGAGTTGATTTTGTGTAAGGTGTAGATCCTTTTTTGTGTAAGGCAGGGATCCTGTTTCATTCTTCTGCATGTGATCAGCCAGTTTTCCCAGCACCATTTACCAAATAGGTTCTCCTTTCCCCAGTGGTTGTTGGTGGAAGCTTTGTCAAAGATGAATCAAAGACCTAAACGTAAAACCTCAAACTGTAAGAATCTTAGAAAACACAGGAGACTCCCTTATGGAAATTGGAACTGGCAGCCAATTCCTATTCAGAACCCAAAAGGCCAATACCTTAAGAAATAAGATAGACAAGTGGGACCTCATCAACTAACGAGCTTCTACAAAGCAAAAGAAGCAGGGAGACAGCCCACAGAGTGGGGAAAATATTTGCCAACTGGATATCAGACAAAGGCCTAACATCTAGGCTCTATAAGGAACTCAAATGCGCCAAAAGGAAAAAAACAAACAGCCCCATTAAAAAATGAGCAAAAGACATGAATAGACATTTCTCAAAAGAAGATATATGAGCAGCCAACAGACACATGAAACAGTGCTCAGTCTCTCTCATCATCAGAGAGATGCACATCAAAACCACATTGAGATACCACCTCACCCCAGAACGAATGGCCATCAATAAAACAAACACCAACAGATGCTGGCAAGGATGCAGAGAGAAAGGAATGCTTCTGCACTGCTGATGGGAATGCAAACTAGTGTAACCTCTCTGGAAGACAGTATGGCGGTTTCTGAAAGAACTAGAAATTGACCTTCCATATGACCCAGCAATTCCCCTATTGGGAATATACCCAGAGGAACTCTAATCATTCCACAAAAAAGACACCTGTACACATATGTTTGTTGCAGCTTTATTCACAACAGCAAAAACATAGAACCAACCATGCTGCCCATCGAAGCTGGACTGGATTTTTAAAAAGTGGTACATATAAACAATGGAATATTATGCAGCCATAAAGAAAGACAAACATATGGACTTCACAGCAACTTGGATGGATTTGGAGTCGATCATACTCAGTGATCTATCACAGAAACAAAGAACCGAGTACCATATGTTCTCACTCATCAGTAGATAAAGAAAGGGATTGGCAGGAGTGGAAAACTGCCAAAGGAGAGGGAGTGGGATTGGCG
>CAUYQG010119780.1:0-34036 GCA_963574415.1 Tarsius wallacei | reverse complement strand
AAAATCAGCCGGGCGTGGTAGCGCGCGCCTGTAGTTCCGGCTACTGGGAAGGCTGAGGCGGAAGGATCGCCGGAGCCCAGCAGGTCGAGGCTGCGGTGGCCGGGAGCGGCCACTGCACTCCAGTCTGGGTGACAGAGTGAGACTCCAACTCAAAAAAAAAACAAAAAAAACTATATGTCTCCCTTAAAATTGCGAAGAGCAGCATTACATTACATTTTCCAAATCCCTTCAATGTCTTGATTAATAGAAGACAAGTTTTCATATCTGATTTTGCATTCAATATGTTGCTATATGTGATTTTGGTAGCATTATAAAAAGACAGTTTGACCTCCCGCACATTTGTGGCTGAAAAGGGAAATACTCTGAATAGCATTTTTAGATTATTGTGATTATTATTTTTTGACACTACACCAAAATGAGATAATTGAGAATTTCTTAAAAATCATTTGCAATGTAAAATCTGAACCAAATTAATAAGCTTTATTTTACTATATTAGAATCCATCATACCATCGTGTATTCTGAATAGATTGCTTTGCTATTTTATGATTTTGTTTCATCATGTAGTGATCATTTGGGAATATTTGATTACTGCATTATGCAGGTCTTTCAAATGTTAACACATTTTATTATACAACATTAAAAATACACATGTTAGTATTATTAATTATCATGCGTTTCTTTAAGTATTGAGGTGAAGTCATGCTGATGATAATGATGCACTATTCAAAAACCTGAAATTTTTTCTGAAAAGCTCAATTGTTATCATTGGCAACAAATGTTCTCCTGTTGTTTTCCCTAATATACAAACTTGCCTTGTTTATTTTTCAAAAACACGACAATTTTCCACTTATAAATATTCATAGTTTGTCAGTATTTCTTGGTCAATTAATAAATGTTTTTCTTTGAGACAGTACTTCAGTGTGCATATGTGATGTATTTTACTCCTATTAGTTACACATACTATTGAAAACACTCAAGGATCAAAATTGAACAGAACTAACTATTTGTATAGCTTCATCAAGTTTATTCCTAAGTTAAATTTTTTTCTAGATAGTTTAAATATTGATTAGACATAATTATTTTAAATAAACTTTTTATATTTATGAAGAGTCCTAGATTTTCAGAAGTGTTGTGAAGTTAATACAAAGAATTCCTTTATACCTCATACCTGATTTACCTACTATTTACATCTTACATCAGTATGGTACATTTATTAAAAGTGATGAACCGATACTGACAAATTAAGATCCATATCTTATTCACACTTCCTGAGTTTTTACTTACTACAACTTTTCTGTTCCAGGATACTATACTACATTTAGTTGTCATCGTTCCTTGGATTCCTTCTGACTATGGCAGCCTCTCAAGATTTGCTTGTTTTGATGACCTTGACACTTTTGAGGACTTCTGCTAGGTATTTTGAAGAATGTCTCTCAGTTGAGATATGTCTGGTGTTTTTCTCATGATTAGAGTGGTATTATGGGTTTAGGTAGATAAAGTGGCATTTTCATCACACCATACAAAGAGTCTATGGTATCAACATGATTTATCATTGCTGATATTGATCTTGATTACCTGATAGAGGTAGCATTTGTCAGGTTTCTCCATTGCACTTTTATCTTTTTAAAATGCTTTTTTTCTTTTTGGAAAGAAGTCACCGTGCTGAGGCCATACAACTGGGGAGTTATGATCCACCTCCTTAAGTGTGAGGTTATTATTTGATTATTTGGGATTCTTCAATAATGATTATCCCATATACTTAGTTATTTAATAATTTATTTATACATTTTTTTCCTCTGTGATTCATGGCAAGGTGACAGTACTGTAACTGGCTTGCTATTGTAACAGTGCACATGTCAAACAGTGAGAAAAGGAAAATAATATCATAGTATTATTACAAAAATGGTTTTTACCTTATAAATTCTCTAGAAGGATCCTGCTGAATCCCAAGGTCTATGGGGCATTCTTTGAGAACAATTGGCCAAATGTATTTCTTTCGCTTTGTTAAGTTTGTTTTGTTTTATTTTGTGTCCATATATTATGATTGGTTAATATTCAGTTTAAGAGTCTTGATTCATGGATCTTTCCCGGAATTGTGTTAAACTGAGTTGTGTTCCCCTAAAATTTATATGTTAAAGTTTTAACCACCAGTACCTCAGAATGTGAATCTGTTGAAGACGGGTTTTTAAAGAGGTTGTTAATGTAAACTGAGATCTTCTGGGTGATCTCTAATCCAATACAATTGGTGTCTTTTTTATAAGATGTTAGGAACAGTTAAGACAGGATGGAGACTATGTGAAGACAAAGAGAGAAGATATCCATCTACAAACAAAGGAGAGATGCCGCAGAATGAAACCAACCCTGTCAGAATCTAAATCTTAAATTCCCAACCTTCAGACCTGTGAAGAAATAAACTTCTGTTGCTTAAGCCACCAAGCGCTGGGTGATACTTTGTCATGATAGCCCTAGCACAGTAATGCACTCTGTATCTCTTTTTTCACTTGCTCTTTTATTTCTTATTTGTCATGTTTATTAAAGACATTTGATTATTAATACTGTAAAATTTCTTACCTTGTGGATTATGATGAATACATACCTGTGATATATATCATTTAACTTACTCCACTGTTCTCTATACTGATGTAAATTGATGGTTCTTTCTGTAATAAGTTTCATGCTCATTTTTTTCAACATTACTTCATAAATGATGTGATATGGTTTAATGAGGATTCACACAACATCTGGGCCATGTATTTTTTCATGAGCTTAGCAGTCATTTATGATTATTGCCCAGAAACAATAATTCTTAAAATTATTATAAACCATCCAAATTCAGACAAGCCTGAATTGTGGGAGGGCTCAATATCACAAAGTATGTTACAACATTGACTTCTAACCTTGAATGCAGTCCTTCAAGGTAGTTATTGTTAAAAAATACATTTTATTTTTAAAAAATGAACTTATGGAAAGTTAAGTGGTTTACCTGAAATCACACACAACTGATTATTATCAGAGCTGGGATATGAACCCATGATCACATACAATGTTGATGTTCTTTCTACTTCATCACTGACTTCCTGGAAGACATAGGAAAATATGAACATGGCAATACAGGATGAGAGCTTAACATGTAACAGAAATATTACTAATAATATGGTATAATGTTTCAATGGAAAAATGAAAGCATGTTGATTTTATTGTGATTACAATGATTATGGAAAAATTTCTCTTTAATTTCCAGTAATATTATTATCTTATTTAAAGAAAAACAATAGAAGTATCTTATTGTTTAGAAACATTAGGAACACTTTCAAGAACTTTTGAATGTAGACTAACATGGAATTTTGGTGAAGTGGACAGATCATTCAGTGAAAAAGAAGTCTTTTCTAAAGAAAAAGAATGCTGACTGTGACTACTTGCTCTCATCATTTAGTTATTGCTCATGGTACAAACCATGGTTTGGCAAATATGTTTTCTTACCTATAATTGACAATGGTAATAATATAAAAGTTTAACTGCTAGTACAAACTATCTGTTATTAAAAAAAGTAAAGCAATTCTATGCTTTAGAAACTATACACACACATATATATGTAATTTAATTTGAAACTCGCTGCAACATTGAGATATAGGTAGTATTATATTTATTTTATAGGGATAAAATAAGATTAAAAATTGAGCTTCAGAAATGTTCAAGGTCACTTTGTAAGCTGTAGAGCCAGCAATCAAAAATGGCATCCAATAATGTCAGATTCCAAAATATACACGTTTCACCATCTCTATTATAACTCTTATGTTACTTTAAAAGATTTATCCAGTGTTCTCAATTGCTTGGAAAAAGTAATTCTTCATTATATAGGTTATTGTTCCTGTATAGTTTTAGAAACAATACACACATCATGTATTATGTTTTATTTAGTACATTTGTTAAAAGAAAAGCCATATCACATTTGGAGGAAGAATCAATTCCATTCACCAATAGCTTTGTAGAGATCATTTTCTTTTTTATATATCAACCAATAATTACATTTAATATTGGAATTCACTCATTTTAATCAAACTAAAAAGTTTATTTCTTTACTGGGAATTTTTCTATGATGAAGTTTTACCATTGGAAGGGGATCTATAAAAGCATACTGCAATGTGCTAGGAAGATCTTTTGTCCTATTACTGTTTGTTTATATAAAAATTCTTTTATATTTAATACTCACAATGGTGTGGAAGAACTGAAACACAGAAACAAAGGAAAGATAAGACCTCATAAACTATCTGAATCAAAAAATGAAATTGTTTTCTACAGAGAGGGGAATTAGTAAAAGACATAAGGTTTTCTGTACTTCCAAACTGCATATCTAAGAATATTATGGTGTGTTTAGTAATAAGCAATATTAAAATAAAGACAATTTTTAAAATAAACTATTCATAAGTGGCAGCTAAATTTATGAATTTGATTCATATATGTGCATATATGTATATTATGTGTGTGTATGAGTGTGTGTAAAATAGTGACTATAGTTGTAATTTTAGAAGCTATTAGTAGCTATCTTGATTTTGTTTAGAAACAGAAAGTATTGGAATGTTTTTTAAAGAAAGAAGCCTAACAGTCTATCACAGGTGGTTATATACTTACATGAAAGTTAGAAGGGCTGAAGGAAAAAGTTCAGAAAAACTACTTTCAGAAAATGTGAGAGTGCAGAGATCCAGTGATTCAGAGACGCAGTCAAAAATTATCTGAACTGCCTCTCAGAAGCTAAATTGACCCTAATATATATTTTCTTATTTAATGAAACACCCTATACATAGTGAATCTTTCATTGCTTCCACCAATTCCTTTTTCTATGTGAGGATGTCATCTTTATTATATTAAGACTGATACCCCTCATTTACCCTCCGTTATTCGTTCTCCGAAACTCTTTGCTGACTCCCAGATCAGTCTCCTACTTTTTAGATTCTGTTAAAAAGTAACCCATTTTATTGAGAAATAAAACTACTAAAAAAGTTCATCTCACTCCATCTTGCTGTGACATCCGACACTGCCCCCTCCATGCATCCTCATCACACCAAACATCATTCTATATAAATGTGGTAATTATAAAACCACATGGACTTTTCTTACTGTGATTTTTTTCAATATTTGCTCTATACAAGACATTATCCTTAGTACTTTACATGTACTTATTAGCTCCACACAATGACCTTATGAGTATTGACATCATTTTATGAAACCTTATTGACATCACCATGTTAAAAAATGAAACAGACTCACATGGAAGTGAATTAGCTTGCAAGATTGCTTAGTTCATAAATGGGACAGCCTGGATAAAGTCCACATCCTTCAATTTGGTGGACAGTGTTTTGTAGGATCTGGTCTCAGGCTTTCTATCTCAAATGATACTAAGTTGAATGATATAAAATTCCAGATTCAACCATTTTTATACCAATAAAACTAAAATTTATAATATTTTCTCCTATTATTATTGCCATATTTCCTCCTATTTTTCTTCCTATTGCATCGCAACCTACAACATTATTATTTTAAATGTCACTAATGTGTCATGATGATACACACCTAGATCCTTGAGAATGTTGTTGCAACAGAGCATGTTTCATACTTCCCTGCAACCATTCCCCTAGTTTATATTTATCTTTATCTCTGGACCTAACTTATATCTTGGGATCTGAGAAACTCTCTTCTGATTTTCAGATAACATTAAGCATCTATATACACTCTCAGTGTGTTTGATTACTGCACATATCACTGTATATTGTAAATTAACTGCTTATTTCCTAACCTTCCTACTATATGTTACTTTTTAAAATTTTGATGATATATAGTTCCTTCTGTCTTAAGTTGTTTGTATGTTTTATAATTTTTCTATCAAGTAGTATGAATGTTAATATATTTTCTGTATGGAACTTAATACTTATTCTTTCCTTTGTTTTCCTTAACTTCAGCTGAAAAATATTTTTTTCTCTTGCTTAGCCTTCTGCCTTATCTTCTATTTCTATTCATAACCCAGTTTCTGTTCCAAAAGTTGACTGACAGTTCATATTTACTGAAACTAAAGTTCTCACTCTTGAAGAAAATGTAAATATAAATACATTTGCATATGTCCTGATTTCCTCTAAGGGAACAGATGGATGGAGAGATTGTAGAGTAACTTGCATCTACCTAACAATCAAAGCCATACGCATGAAACTATTTGTAGAATAAACATAGCACATCTCATATGATCTTACTTTTAGTGCCTTCTTCTACCTACTATTTATCCATATATCCATAAAGATTGAATATGACCTTTTAAAGTCACATTTGGAAAATGGGTAGATGAGAAATCAAGCCTTCTTTGTAAAAAATACTGTTATAGGAACCATTTGTCAACCAGGATATATGATGCTTTTGTATCAGTCTGTCAGCATAACTTTTTAGTGAGCTTGTAACGTCACTCATCTATCTTTATCTGCTATGAAACTTCACGTTGTATTAGTTCTATAGCACAATAAAACAAATGGATACTTTATGGCTTCCAATTGAAAATAAATGTTTCATGAGGAACATTTTTCTCTTCACTGAACCAGCTAAAATACAGGCATATGATTACTTTTCTTTGTGTCAACAATTTTTTTAAGAGAAAAATAGATCCTCTAAAGTTAGTTTGATGACTATTCAAAAGAAACTGCACTATTTTGCTAAGGTGCATTCTTCTCAGAGTAGTATTACTCCATTGACCCCTGGAATGAGCATTACAACCTGTGGGAAGTCTGCACAGTTAGCATGTAGTTGAATTGAAGATGAAGGGTAGAAGCAGGTTTGCACATGATCAATTCTCAAGGCTTTGCCTGCAAATTGAAGTCAATTTATTACCTCCTTCTAGTTTAAGCCAAATACTCCTTTCTTTGAGATAACTGTATTTTAGTTTACTATAAAGCTAAATATAGGATAATAAGAATAATACTTTCAGAGGATTAATATTATATATCTGTGCCTATTTTATATATTTTCTATATTTTTCATGTTAAGAACCAAGTTTCAATAACTCAAAGCAAGCTCTGCTTTTGTTTTCCTTTTCCCACAAAAGGGTATTTATTTCAACTGTAATAATAAGGCAATCAGGTTATATTCTTTATGGATAACAAAACTGGGAGGTAAAAAACATTTAGGCACAGAAATGGAAGAATGGAAAAACCTACCTCTTTTCACCAAGGGAGAATATGACAGAGGAACAGGAAGAAAGGAAAAGCTTATGGTCACCAACAGAAATTCTAATGAATTGACAGAGCAATGGTGAAACAACTGAGCAGCACAGCCTCAGTGCTACAAGTAACATGCAGCAGAACAAAACTCACATCTTAGTGTGGCAGTAAAAGAGGCCCAGAAAACATGCTTAAACTTCTGCAGCTTTGTTTTTTCTTTCTTTCTTTTTTTTCCCCCTCACAGTTTCATGGAAGGGATTCAGAAATCTCTTTGAGAATTCAGAACATAATCAGTTCTCAAGGTTGTTGAGGTGGCTGAAGGGACCTTCAAAAAGGGAACAAAATAATTATTGGACTATTGCATAGGTCATGGATAAACTATGAAAAACCTGGCAACTAGAGTTACTCAAATACTGGTGTGGGCAAAGTTCGCATCAATCCGGCAGGAGTCCTTTCCAAGATAAGAAAATAAGACACAAATGTCCTGGTCACAGATTTCTGCACCAGATGACAGCAAAGCACTGGTGACTAAGCCTCAGAGTGATAATGCTAAGGAAATCAGAGGAACCCTTATACATTGATATTATTGAAGCACCTCATGACCTCAATATAGAGAGAATTCAATTCACAGAGAAGTAGCTCAACATGCAGAAAATCTAAAACACTGAGCATTTACCCAACCAAGAACAAATCATCCAAGAGAGACTACTTGATGGATTCTAATATTCAATATCCAGATTTGCTTCCCTGATACCACGAAGGGTGTTGAGAAACAGTCTTCCATGCGTTCTTTATTTTTCTGCATGTGTTGGGAGCAGAGATCATGTTGGGCTTTTGTTTTGGAATGACTTTTGAGGATGTTTGTGTAGCAAACAGCCTTGGGAGAGAAATACAGTTTCTCACTCCAGAACTTAAGTCAGGTTTATTTGCTGGTCAATTACGAAAGACAATCTCTCTAACTCAAAGACTGAGCACAGTGCATTGTAAGAAATTGGTGTTTCCTAAATTTAGGGTTACCTCAGCTGTGATACAAACCCACTGTGTGCACAGGATGTACCTAGAATATTTGGCATTGTCCCCATGGGACATGAGGGATAAGAAAGCCAATGTGAAGATGAAACTCATGCTGCCAGCTGTGTTATGACCAAAGGGTGCCTAATTTTATATGTGATAAACTAGGTTGCTAGCTTAGAAATAGGGAAAAAAATCTCAGACCATTCATTATTCTTCACATAAAGTAGAAAGTTGGTGAGGAAGACAGGCTCAGGTCTCCTACATAAGTGAAAAAAGAAGAATGGGATATATACATATATACATATATATTGACATTATAGGGTATTTTTAAAAAATCTTACTAAAAACTACTTTATCTTCTCCTCATGCCCTTTTTTATGTGGTTAGTAAAATCTGTCTCTATTTTCACCATTTGGATTTGCACTCACAATGTGATCTCTAATACATTTCTAATGACATCTATGTTCCAGTCATTTTCTTTTACATATCATTGCATCTGTTTTTGAACATTGATTATCAAAGTAGTAACCATTATAGAAAAATAGAAGTTATGAAGAAAATTTAAATAATAAAATCATCTTTTGCAATTATTATTCTGAAGAAATTTCTATCAATATCTACACATTTATTTCTAGTGTTAACAAATTTATTCTTACTTTGTTACTGAGATTATTACTCGTCTACAATTCTGTAATTTTTATAGCCTTGACTTTAACTACCTCTGTCCACAGGTGAGATTCAAAAACGCCCAGGCCCTCTAAGAGTCTCTTTGTGGAATGTGTACCCGAGGAAATATGTGTTCTGAGAGAAAAGGCTGGCAGATAGGCTTTGCTGAATAACAAAGCCCCAAGTTTTTGAAAGAAATAGTGATTTCAAATTTAACATGTTTTTTTTTCACTCAAATTAGCACTAACCTTTCATGAGTTTGTCCGCCAAGCGCAGAAAACATAGCCACTGGGTATTAAAAAGATGGTTAAACTAGGAGTGCTAAGAGTCGCCCATGAGCAATATGGTATATAGCAGCATTGCATTGCATTGCAGAGTGCACAGAAACACCATGGTCATGTCTCTGGTTGAGATGGTCTGACCTACTCGTCATAGTGGCAATGTCCAATCAGAATGGTGAACATAGGGTTCCACTTTAATATTACATTATATTGTTCCTTTTCTTCTGAAAAGAATATTAATGTAAAAAAAATACTATTTTTTTGAAAAACAATATGAAGGCATTAGTAAGTAAGCAAAAGCAGGTGGAAATAGGAAGGAAATCAATACTTGGAAGGAATGGCACTGGGTACATTCCTCATGATTATAACTATTGTTTGAGAGCAGGAACAAACCTGTAGGAGCCTTGCTGAGAATCTGAAGCCTGGATATAGAAGTGTAGTCTTTACTCGTTTAGGAATCATAGGACTGAATTTTGTGTATTTACAGCAGGTGTAAAATATATTACCAAAATTTTCTTGGGTGTTTTTCTCAAACAATACTTCACAGATACTGTATGTAATGTTCCATATTGAAATAAATCTTGCTTCTCTTGGTTATAGCAACTACTCAGTTCCATGGAGAAAAAGTAACATAGCTGAAGGAAGCCATGCAAGGTTTTTCATAAATGCTTTTAATGTTGTTGAATGAGATAGTTTATTTTAAGCCCCTGTAAATCTTTACTTCTGAAGTTGGTAACTTGTACGTCATGCTACAAGGAAGAAGCTCAGTTATTAAATTGAGTTAACAATCATGTATCAATGTTACAACAAATGTAGCACACTAATGCATGATGTTAATAATAGAGGAAATTTGGAGGGGAAAAATGGGAATTCTGAATTTTCTACTCAATTTTTCTGTAAACCTGAAAGTGCTCCCCAAATAGTCTACTAATTATAAAGAATGTACTCAAGGGTTTATTACCAAGAAGCTTTTATCTAAAGGGCAGAGAAAACCATTTGGTGTATGTTAGATGAATTGACGAAGAGTAATGTTCATTGATAAGCCTAATTTAACAGATTCAGTTGCAAATTTACTATTATTTTGGCACAGCTTGTCTTTCTTAGATAGTGTCTAAAAATTTGAGTAAACACTATTAGCAATGCTTGCTCTTTATTAAAATGACTTTTCTATCATTAATATTTAATCAATTAGTATGGCTTGGTAATGAAATCAAGAATCATGACAGTGAAGCAGTGGAGCATTTTATTTTCCCTCACAACAATAAAATTATTGATAAACACTTGTGCATGCAATTTAAAAAAATGAAACAACACTGCAATTTTTAAGTACATTACTAAATAGGCCATGTTAAAATAAAGCTTGCGGTTCACATTCTGTAATAGTAAATTCAATCTAAGCAAAATATATTTACCATAAGTGATGAATGACTTAATGTTGGTTAAAAATATGATGTCATGCAATAACCTGGAAAGGTGAAATTAAAATAAGTTATGGCAAAATAAAAATAAATGTTTTATTTTAACAGATTGCATTAAATTTATATATGGAAATTAGTAGGGCGACCAAAAACTTTAACATTACTTTTAAGATTTACTTGTACCTTACAACACTTGTACTACAGGGACAGTCTGTTTGTGATAATATAATCAATACAGTGACAGCATATGTCACAAGTTATTTTCTTTCTTTTTTCAAATTTTTCAAATTTTTATTTTAAATATGTGGTGTACAATTCAGGGTTATTTTCAACCATATAATCAGTTAGGTGATTTTTACACAAGTTGTTTAAGATTTTAAATAAATTTTAAAATGATAAATATAAAACTAATGCTGATATTTAGTTATATATTATTCAAAGTGCTGCTAATAGTGGAACACATTTATAACATGGTCTTATTGTAACTAAAGTTTTTAGGATTTAAGTATTATAATATGGATATAAAGCTTTCTATTGAATAAGATAGAGAAATACATGAATAGGTTGGCTGATGTCACACCACAATTCATTATTATATATGTACACACACATATACAACATTTATTTGCAGGAAAAGAAGTAACATATTGGCAAGACAAACTGGATCTCTGCAAATAACATATATTGGGCAAATTTTTATGTACTTAACCACATTTTCAGAAGGATAATAGTCTAGAATTGGTATAGTGGCTCAAAAATATGTAAAAGACTAAAGTTCTTTTGATTTTTCTACTTAGCCATCTCTGCAAAACTTGTTTTTGTCCTCAAGCTTATATCCTCATCTTCACAAGAAGGTTGCAGAAGCCTGAGGCATCATATTCTTAGGGCTTTATTGAAAGACATGAGGAAAAATAGTGTTTTTCCTCTTCTGTCCTCCTTTTTATTATGGAAAATTATATTTCCCCACAATTCTCATTATGTCTGATTAAATATATTTTAGCCACATGTCTTCCCTTAACCAATTACACTGGTAGAAGCGTGATAGTCTAATGATTGGTTAATATTTAGTTATGGTTATCCTCCAAGCCTTGGCTATATTCTCAAAATATATCCTCAAAATATTGCAGCCTGATTTTGAGAAAACTCAGCAAGAAAGAAAATGTACAGTCGATGTTGAACAATGTGCCGTAGTAAGCAAATCCATATGTATACTATGAAGTGAAATATTTCTTATACTAATTTGACCTTACATGAGAAGCTGGAGAAGCAATTCAGGAGGACAAGATGGTAAATATGACAATCTCTGAATCCAAGAATGGCATATTTAGCCAAAATATTGTAGAGACACGGAAGACAAATTCAGGCTGTGCTCGGTGGCTCAGCCTATAATCCCAGCATTTTAGGAGGCCAAGGCGAGTGGATTTCCTGAACCCTCGGGTTCAAGACCCGTCCGGGCAACTTGATGAGACAGCGTCTTGACAATAAATAAAAAAATTAGCCGGCATGGAAGTGCACGCCTGTAGTTCCAGTTACTTGGAAGGCTGAGGCAGAAGGATCACCGGAGCCCAGTAGGTTGAGGCTGCAGTGGCCGGGAGGGAGCATGCCACTGCACTCCAGTCTGGGAGAGTGACATTTCAACTCAAAAAAAAAAAAAAAAAAGAAAGACAAATTCAAATTGAGAGAGTCTATTTCAAAGGGAAAAAACTCACTTCTGATCAATAATAGAAATAATTATATGATATTCACATAATATCAAGAACCGTAAAAGGCCTGAACTTTAAAGAGACTTGAAAACAGACAAGTTATTCTGGCACAGCTTCATGGATGTTGTTTGAAGACAAAAATGTGAAAAAAAAAGTAGAATCATTTCAGTAATATTTACTCCTCATTTCTAGATCATTTTGGCTCCTAGTGAATTTTCACACAAGTATAGCACTGTGTTGGCCACTTTCATTGACCTACAAAGGTGGAGTGAAACCATTAAATTTGTCTAGTACAGCATTTAAACCTACTATCAACATGGCAGCAAACGGCAGAATGAAGCCATACTGCAGTATTGACTGACCTTAATTATGCTTCCTAGGGTCTAAGAATCAACCTGCTATAAAAAAATCAATGTACCATCAGGCTCTGCTTTAGAAAACCAGGAGCTATTCCCTTCAATTTCTATATTGACCTTTCTGCTTGTCCTAAAAATACTACTAGTCTACTTAGAGAAGAATTATAAGCAATTTTACTATCCCTTGGCTCACAGGGAAAAAGACTAGCATGATTCCATAATCCATAACAACCCTGGTCAGTGTGTTGAAGCTGACAGGAAAATGATCTTGAAGAGTGAGCTAGTATCAATGATTACTTCAGGCAAAAGGAGGAGCTAATTTTACAACAGCTCTTCTATTTTCATGACCTTCATTTATAGGAATAACTGCCTAAAGTACGCATGCAAATAGTGAGTCAGTTATTTCTCCAGTAAGTTCCTGTAAATAGCCAAGAATGACCTCAGTTTGGAGAAATCTCTGTAGTCATCTGAGGTTTACATGATTCACTAGTGATGTGTACTTAAACACTTAAAAATTTATTTTAAACTCCTCTAATACATAAGCCACTGTGTTTTCAAAAGGAAGTGAACACCTTCTTTTTATACAAAAAGTATATTCTTAATGGTACACATGATAACCCAGAAAATAAAATTGTTCAGGATCCCCAAGTGTAAAGTACATAAAATGAGGTGCATAGAGTGACACTGCTTCCAACTTGGTCTCTCAGCCAGTTGGTATTGGTAGTTGGTAGACTTTAGGAATTAAAGTTCAGTGTGAATAATTGATTCTAGCCTTGTTTTGAAGGCACTCCATAAAGGCAGACAGTACAATCTGTGCTGTTAGTACACGCTGCCAACTTGATGGCATTCTTCTGCCTTGCAGAATGTGTAAGTGATGTCTTCAGGAATAAAACCTTGAAAATATTCAAAGGTACTTAGAGTTGTTTTGTGTTGGAGGTGCAGGATCTGGGGCTCTCACCAGTTATTTCTGATAAGATTTTAGTTAGAGATGGGAGGAATGGAAATCAAGCCACGGTGAGAGCTGTCTGGCCAAGGATGGGAAAAACAACAGCATTTTAAACTTAAGGTTGTTGTAACATTTTCAGAGAGCTACTATATTTTGCACTTTAAAAAGTCTCCAGCAGTCTTCTAAAAAGAAGGATTATTGTTGAAATCAACCCTCACACTTTGTTTCTTGATGTTCCATTCCCAGGTGACGAGGATGTTGTTTTTTCTATATTATCATAAATTTTGTCTCCATTACTTGAAAGATAATGTTACTTTTAAAAATCACTTTCACTCAGACCCAGACCTGTGATTCAGAAGGGTCAGATAATAGTGGTTAAGAGTATAGATGTTTAACTCTATTAAATTTAAACATTTTGCCTTGTATATTCAGGATTATATTAAAAATATTTTACAACTAGTACTACAAAGCAGATAAGCAAGAATAGTCACATGGACCAAACAAAATACATATTAACCATGAAAAACATGGTGAGTATTGACTTATATGTATTCAGCATGGCCAGAAAAATATTTATGTAACTACAGTCTTCTAGTAATTTGGAGTGATTGATTTCACTGATGACTCTTAAAAGTCAATCAGATGAAAACTATTTATAGCATCCCTCAAATATTATGACAAAATATCATTGGGATAACGCACTTGATAACACTGAAATTTAGACGCTTGATAACACAGATAAATAATATCTCAGGTGATATTTTAATTTTTACTAAAGATCTAATGTGATGAGAACATGGTTTCTTTAGGTAAATTTTATTCTCGTTCAGATCTTTGCACACCTGCACAACATCTCTCACTGAAAATTGTGTGTACACATTTGTGTGTGTGTGAGAATTTACAGCAAGAGAGAGCTATTGAATGTATTCAAATCACAGTTTTCATACTGCTGTAATGTTTGCATAATGAAAAAAGGCATTTGAGACAGTAAAATTTCAACAAAGAAAACTGTATAAATTTTCAATTTAGACATAAAAATGAATGGGCATGAAAAGATACAGAGATAGAAAAGGATTTTGTTACAGCTTTATGAAGCCTTAAAATATTTTGCAAATTTTTATCATAATGACAATAAGTATGACAGTATGAAAACATCAGATTTTTATGTTTACTTGGTTTGAACATGCATTTTAATAAATAGAATAATACCAATATTAAAACATTATATAACATCAATTATATCTTAAAATATTTCTAATCAGGTCCAGAGTGAAAGAAGTTGGTTTATGTTACTCTGATTCTGGCATTAAGTAGTAAGTCAAACTAAAAATTAAAAAATAGTCTACCAGGCTCCTATACACAGATTACAGATAAATTTAGATAACCATCAAAAGGTTTCAGCTAATACATATACAAAAATGCAAAATGTACACAGAATATTAGCACATAAATAATGTGGTTTTTGTCATTGTGAAACAAGTAGTTTTTGTAACAGTGGGGAAGAAAATGACTTTTTTGTTCTATAGATACATCTATATTAGTACCTTTATAACCAAAAATGTGTCTTTAGATGTTTAATTATAGGTATTTTAACTATATAAAATGGCATTAAGACACTATTATAATGGCAAATGTAATTTTATTATTGAATTTAGGATTATAGTAAATTTTATTTTAATAGTTTATTTAATCTATTACAATTTATGTCCTCAGACAAATTAAAATGTTTTAAAAGTCTCAGAATATCTGCTACTTTTTTTCTTATTTGAAGGTAATTTTCCAAAAATGCCTGATGAATGAATTTTCTGGAATTATCCTAAGAAGTAGGTTAATAGAAGTTGTTAGTAAGATTTAATGTTGTGAAGTAGTAGCCCTAAATTGTGTTCAAATGCCTATGCCTATTCTAGACTGATGAGGTAGCTGTGTGTCCTGGGGCAAAATCACCGAATTGCTATTTTTCGAGTTTTGTCTTTTTCAACATGAGGGAATGTAAATGTACCATATTAAATCTACACTTTTATAATTTTTAGTTTAAGTCGTGAGTGAAATTTAAATGCTTAACAATCTTTAGAATTATAGTTTAACCTATACAATGACCATTTGTATACCTAACCCTGAATTGTATACTACATCTTTAAAATAAATTTTAAAAAAAGAAACATATCATTATTTCACTGACAGTTCGGTCCCCTATCCTGACCTAAAATACATTTGCATGATGTAAAAGTAGTGAGCCAATAAGAACAAAATGTTAATTTTATTTTCCATTCACCCAGTCAACCTTTTCTATTCTTTGAGGATAAATAAATCACCAAGGGTGTTCTATGTCAAGAAACTAGACATTATCTAATATCTGATTGAAGCCTTTTAGGCCTTAAACTAGTTTTAGGCTTTGCTAGCTATAAAAATAGTCCCCTCATTCCCAGGTGAAATGGTTTGAATGTTTTTCTCCCCTCCAAAGTTCATTTTGAAATTTAATTTCCAGTGCAATGGTAATAGGAGGAGTAGACATAGGCAGGTATTGGTGGGATTAGTTACCCTTACAAAAGAGCTTGGTGGAGGGAGGTAACCCTTTTTGGTCTTCCACTTTCAGCTATGTGAGGCCACAGAATTCCTCCCCTCTTGAGAATGTTATTTTCAAAGTGTCATCTTGAAAGAAGAGCCTAGGTCCTCACCAAACAATGAAATTGTTAGTACCTTGAACTGTGAGAAATAAATGTTTGTTCTTTATAAATTACCTAGTCTGTGAGGTTGTTAGTGAAGCAAAAACAAAGACAATAGGGAATATATGTTATACTACCTAATTGTCAGTGTGTCCCAAAAAGCATATATGCATAGGATATTTTAGGGTAATTAGTCTTCTGGGATTTTTTTCAGACTATTTCCAAAGGCTTCCTTTAATATGTGAAATAAATTCCCATTAATTTATCCTGCAATTACTTCTTCAGTCATTCTGGAGCTGTCACTTATTTTAGCCCATGTGCTTCCAATTCACAACTAACCATTATCGTCAACTACTATTCTTGACCTTAGCTTGATAACCTATGATGGCTGTCAGTTCTAAACTATATTTACACCAATATTTAATTGGGTAGCAGTTTCTTTTCCAGAGGTCCTAAAATTAACTAGCAATGGAGGCTGATAAGCTTCATGCTTAAAATTGCTTATTTAATATCTGTCTTCCTAATTGACCTCACATTTCAAGAATGAAGTAGACATTCTCTCTTGTTCATACTTTTCCATCTGAAGCTACAGTAGTACAGGTTTTCTGTAAACATTTGTTGAATAAATCAATCAACATGGAAGAGGAAATTTCAATAATAATTTACCCCTTAGGTATGGTCTACTTTTTCCTTGGGTGATATATAGTATTTTGTTATTGCTGCTGTTTCTGTGTGATTCATTAATGATGTCTTAAAACCGAAATTAGAGTAAAAGTAGATTTTGGAAAAACATAAATGCAGGGAGATTATAAGCTAATTTAACAAGAAATGATCATCTTTATCTTTTGAAATTATTAAATTGTGATTTAAATTTGTACAACATGCATTACCCACATTAGCTAATTTCAGTCCAACAGTAAATCTTATAATACAGTTATTGCTATCCACTTTAACTTACTAAACAATATTTAAATCTGTGACTATGTAGTTGTGGCTATCAACATCCTATTAATTTATATGTTTTGTTCATGCAAACATTTTATATTTGAAAGAATTCCCCATAAGTATACCTATATTTAATGAATGACTTCATATAAGAAATTATTTTTTACATGCATGAAGTTGATAATAATTAATACATAATTTGGATGAGGGTGAAGAATGAAAAATTGTGAATGAATATTAGTGGTTATGTAGTTAAACACTCTTATTTTAGGAAACAATGTCCAAGAAGTATATAGTTAGATGGTAGTAAAAGTGAGAATAAGACCCAGATACCTAAATAATATATTCTTTCCAGTATTCTACAATCATAAATTTGTCTAACATGTCATCTTTTTGCAAGTTTTTGTGTTTATATGTGACAGCAACGTGATGCTGCTTCCCATATTTAGGGGTTTAAGAATTATAAGTACTCTGTCTAAATCTATATCACATGCCAACATTTTCTATTGAATTTGTGAAAGAAATAGACTTACTGCATTTCTATAGAAGGCAGTAAATAGAGTTCACCATCAGTATGCCATGAGTTCAAACATCTCAATCTTTGTTTTTTGTCTCTGTGCTAGTGTGACTAACATCAGAAGTTTGGTTCTCATGAGCCCCAGTTAGCTGTATTGTTACATAGCTTCTGGTGGTTCAGATTCTTTTTAGGTTGATAAATTTATGTAGCCTTCCTTTTTTTTTTTCCAAAATTGCTCTCACAGCAAGTTTTTGGTTCTAAAAATAATCTGTATTTAGTAATAATTTTCTTTATATTAAAATAATAACATAGAAGTGTTATTATGCAGTGACTGAAGGAAAATTGAAATATTTTTTTAAAATGTTAAACCATTGTAATTTGTTAAGTTAGACATGTAGATTTGAGTGGTGTTTCTGCCATCGTTTAAGTTTGTACCATCACATTTCTGGAATATGTGCTGGCCAATGGAACATGAACAAAAAAAATTAAAATCTTAATTTTAAATATGAACATCAGAATAGGAATGTTTTATTTTATCCTTCATGATCAACACAATTTGCTTTTATGTAGAATAAAATATGATCATCTATGTCACTTTATGTGTTTATTAGCTTAAAAATTTTATAGAAAGTAGAACTAAAACTATAAATGTGTTGTTTAAGGGGAACTTTTACATATACATTTTGAGTTAAAAATGGAATGTCTTTCCACTGGAATATTGTGGAATATCTATGACTGCCATAGTATAAAACATCAAGAGAGTAAGCAGTCAAGATAATAAAACACATGTACATTGTGAAGGGACAAAGTTTTCATGTTATCATAAAGCTGCTGGTGCCAATCTTCATTAATACGGATTATTTTCAAAAGTTTAATATCAATAATAAATATGCCAGTAGTTCTGTGGGAACTATTTCCTAATTTCAAAACTTTATAATTAAATGATTTTTTTTACAAAATAAAAGATGATTATAAAAATTAATAACAATGTTACATTATCTGTTCTAAAATTGTTAAAATACCAAGGTGGATATTTTTAGGCATAATGAAAACACACATTTAAGTTCAGATAGTTTTTCTACAACATTTCTTTTGGATCATATATCATATAGTAATTTAAAAGCATCCAATTGCCATATTCTTTTATAAAGTTAAAAGAGGTCTGCTATAAAAATTACATGTAATCAATATGAATGCAACTATAAAAGTCACTACATATGGCACCCTGCAATTTAATTCTCTTTTCATAATTACTGCTGGTACCAGTTTTATATTTAGAGTGTACATAAGAAATGAATACTTTAGAACCACAAAATCTCTCTATTTTGTAATGATTTTTATCAAATAGATAATTTCTCAAATCAACATGTTTCAATAAGTAAGTTTTTTTTGATATAAAATAAATTAATACTTAATTTTTATGTAGGACTTGACATTTAAGAATAGACACTTCTTTTACAAAAAGAAACATCAATTTATCCAAGAGAAACATCATGAAAATCATCCATAACATTAAAAAATTCAAATTAATGAGGATCGCAATTTAGAAAAATTTGTATGATAATCATTTTACAGTGTATACACATATCAAAATATCACATTACCTTAAATATATACAATTTTTATTTGTCGGTCATACCTTCATAAATCTGGCAAAATAGACAAATTAATAGCTTGTGGGAAAATAATCTGATTTTCTTGAAAGGTAACTGGAATGTGCAGTGTTCACTTTTACAGCGTGACTCTCCCAAATTGTAGAGGGGTTAATTCAGTTTTACACCAATCATTTCACCTGAAATGATGAATTACTTTTGCAATGAATTACCACAGCAAATCACCTGACTTTACTTGTGGTTCAAACAACTATTTGCTAATTAATTGTTTTCTATACGTTTTATTCATAATTTAGTACTATGACAACAGTTCCCATATGGAAATAACCATAAAACATTAAACACATAACATGTGTCAGGCATTGCGTTTAAAATGCTCACCAATCTATGATGTAGGTATTGACTATCCAGATTTATATGCGAATATATGAGAGATCAAATAAAGTTCTCAAGGTTAGACTGAGAAAGAGGGGTCTGTGTGGGAGATGGGAAAGAAGTAATTAAAACTCAGCAGTCTGATTTATTGAATCAGCTAATTTCACCCACTGCTTTTTAGTCACATTTATGTTGTATATACTATGTTACAGATTTAAAAAGTTAATTTGAGGTCATGTTCACTTTAAATTAATTCAGACATATATTTATTTAAAAAGCAATGTGAAATATTTGTTTTGGAAGAAAGATAATAACGTTTAAAAGCCAAGCAGCATTTATTACACTCTTACTGTGTGTTTAGAAGAAAAGATATTTTCTAGAGTTTAAAAAAATAATCTAATTTGCAATTGGGGCTTTAAATAATAGTTATAATGATCATCAATGTGATTATTGATTACCCATATTTAATAAAATAATTAATATATTAACATTTTCTTATCATTAAAAAGCTAATCCTATCTTTAAAACATTAGCAGTTCTTAAGTTCTTAAGCTAATCTATTATTATATCTTATTCAAATTGAAAAAAAAAAGGCCCACTATTCTTTGAAAAGCATTTCTTGGGCAACCCCCTTGGGTCCTCTCCCACTGTGGGAACTTTATTGTCCTCTCAATAAATTCTGCTTCCTAAAAAAAAAAAAAAAAGAAAAAAAAGAAAGAAAAGGGTTTTCTTTTTCTACCATTAGCCCCAACCTTTTTATTATTTTATGTGTGCAGTCTTGTCATTGTTTCAGGATGTTTACCTTTAAATATTTTTGAAACATTAATAGTCCAATGGAGATAGCACATTCATAATTTCCTAAGTACTTTTAGAATCTTTTACTTTAATGTAATTGATTCATCATCTATGGTTTTTTTAAATGTTGATTGAATTCTTTCAAACATTTTATTTATTTTTATTTTTTTTATTTTTTTAGCTACTGGGGATTTAACCAAATGTTCTTCTATGCCCACCATTTTTCAGTGCAGTGCTCTGGGAAATCAGTTGACATTTTTGTACTTGACAATCTTTCTTATTAAAATCATTCCTATCTGTTATCATCAACAATATGCTTCTGAAAGCCTCTGGCAACTGCTTAGTATTGAAATTTTTCAACAAGTTACCTCCAGCTCCTCACATCACAAATATTGCAACTTACAATTTGATATATCCCATTTCTGAGCTGTGTGGTCATGTGTCTAAAGCTTAAAGGAAATGAAGGAGAGCCCAGAAAAAAATTAGGCACAATGCCTAGAAGCTTAGATTTCTCCCATTTCATTTTTCAAAATGGCAATCTGCAATTTAAACTGTGAAAGACATGGGCACCAGATTAAACGTAACTGTAGAGCTCTTTTGAATCTTGTTTCAGCATAATTTACTCATTAAATGTTGCCTCTATCAATCTTCATGTTATACCACTTCTACCTGTTGCTATTTGTATTTCATTGCTATTGCCTGGAAAGGCAGTACAGACAGTGGAATTTCTTTCTGACCTTTCCATTGCTGCTGATATGAACAGAGTTCTAAGAAGACAGTTCTGACAACAGAAGCAGCCTTAAAATAGAGGAACCATTTTATATCCTTCAAAGTTTTAAAAATAAAGAAACTTCCAACTCTAGGAGAAGATTTTTTCAGTGGAAATTTATCAGAGGCAATGTATTAAAGATTCAACCTGTCTGGATATTTCCATATACATTTTTTAAAGTCTGCCATGATACAAACAAAACATTCAGGCTTAAGATCTTCCCATAAGGCACCTAAATAAGTATGCTAATAACTGTAGTTGTGTATTCATTTTATAATTTTAATTGCATTCTAATTTGTTATTTAATCTGAATCATGCAATCATGCATTATTAGCATATAAAAACTATGGAATATGAAGTTAAATGAATTTGATTTGCTAATGACAAAATGTTTGAGCATATCTAGCTCTAGGCTATGAAATTTGCAAGTGACTATACCACATTATACTGGCATCATAAATTATTTCCATAACAAGTAACTTTTGCTATAGCTCACTTGCATTTTTTAAATTAACCTGATATAATTAATACCATGACAAGTTATTGATTATTCTCAAGAGTAATTGTTGCATTCTAATGTGGCAAAGAATTCAAGTAACATGTTGACATTTGTTTTATGTTTCCAAGGAAGGAAATTTTATTGTTAAAATATTATTTTAAAACAATCAATGATTCATAAACATATGAAAATTATATCTATTCTTTCCCCTACATATCTTTCACAACTTATTTTATGTTAGAATAAGTAAGTTTGTCTTAAATCAAGCATGAACTTCTCTTTAGCTGTGTCCCAGTGTCTGGCTTTAAAGAACATGTAATTAACGCAGAATTCTAAAGGCCCTTTTATAACTGAAGTTTTTAATTTGACCATATAAAATGTTGAACTTTTCAATATCAATATGTAATTGTGAAATAGACATGTTTTTATAAGAATCATAAAGATAATGATCCCAACAAACAAAAAGTTCTATTTATTTTCTCAGGATTGTCGAGTTAAGAAAACATATTGTATTAACAATGTTCTAATCACTATTGTATATTTCTGTTAGATATGTTTTGGGAAATCTCTGTCTGTCTGTCTCTCTCTCTCTCTCTCTCTCTCTCTCTCTCTCTCTCTTCCCCCTCCCTCCTGTCTTCTCTCTTCCCTTTCTTTTATTAGGGTGTTGCTTCTCTGACCCAATGGTCAGAGAATGGCGTGGAAAGAGAATATTTAAAATGCTCCTAAATGCTCAATTAAAATATTGGTGAATACAAAATATTGCCAATATAGATTTAGTGATATGGCCTAAATGTTATAGAAGTTCCTGAAGCAAATATGTTTTTCCTGTTTTTACATCAAAGATTTTTGTGAACAGGTGCATCCTAAAAGAGGCTTTGAAAGTTTCAGGGGTAAAGAAAATATTTGTGGGGTGACTTTTGGCCCTACATTTTCCTTTCACAGACCGTCATAAATATATGTGTCTAAGTGCAACTTTATTGATTTGCAAAAACTGAACTTTCATGCTTTCTTTTCTATTTTGGATTTTATAATGACAATGTCAAAAGAGACTAATTGATATATGTCTTTCACATGCGTTCCATAGATTATTGTGAGGTCTAGGCTGATAGAAGAAACCTGCTTAAACATTGATTGGAAGCATTTCAATGTGAAACTTAATTCTTGACTTTTATTTATGGAGTTGATTGACATACAATGACACATGATGATATTTTACAAATGCTGTATTCTTCATTAGACAAAGACAAAGATTAATTAAAATTAGATTTCTCAAATCTCATTCAATAACTAGTAAAAATGTTTAAATATGGAGTCTTATTGTTAATATGTCTAATAATGCCATGAGAAATCTACCTCTGTAGAAGTTTTCTGAAAACTAATAGTTTTGTGCCAAAAATCCCCACTTACTCTTTAAAAAAAATCCAAGTTGTGTTTGCTCTAAGATAGAACAAAGCAAGAAAGAGAATCTACGATCTTTAAATTTTTTTCTAGCAAAACATATTGGTTAAAAAAATTAAACTGTTGATGTTTGAAATCTCTCTTGGAGGAACAAACTTTACTGATAAATTAATGGTTTTTCCCCCATAGCATTGCCCAGAATATATCAGAGTTTAACAAATAACAAAGTAAAATGATTTTTATGTAAATGATAAAATCAATCTAATTATAGTAACCTTAACTTCATTGAAATAGTTTAATGTGTTATAATTCACTTGACAGTATCCATCTTGACTGTATATTTTAAAATGTTGATGACTATTACTATCAAGTAAATAAAAAAACATCAACTACTATACTGCATAGAAGTGGTAATTTCTTTAAGTATTTTATATATAGACTAAAACCCTGAAAGAAATAAAATGAAATCTTAAATGGTGAAATTTATTGGTGTGGGGGAGAGAAAGTATGCCTGAAACTTAGTTACCACTTTTATAATATTAAATAAATAAATTAATGAAAGTTACTATTGACTTTGCTACCTTAAGTTACCAAAAACCTGTGAAGCTCTCTCTTCTCCTTTTGAAATTTAATTCTATAGGCAAATGCTCATAATTTGAGGAAAAAAATTAAAAAATAAATGACAAACATAATAGATTAGATTACTGTTCAACAAATATTCATCTCCCCCACACACATTGTCTCCAGGGCACATGTCTGTGATGTTGATTTTGGCCATGGGACTTGTTTGGTCAATGGGATTGTGAGTGGAAATGCCAAAGTGCCATTTTGCATTTTTGTTCCTGACCTTTTCCAGGAGCCCTAGAAATAACAAGTATGGAAGTGACTTGAACTAGATGTATAGCTTAAGTTAGAGCCACCTCATCCTCTCCACAGAATTATGAGTCAGAGATAAATACTTATCATTGGCCATTCAAATTTTGTGGTGATTTTGTATTCAAGGAAAGCTGACTGATACAATGAATTTTTGAATAATGCTTAGTTATTGGGGTAGGGGAGGCAAAGAACCAACATAAAGGAAGAGTATGTGGGTACATGCAAAGTATTGTTTGCTTGCTAGCTCTTAAACTGGTTTATGAGTCAACAAGAGTTTATTTTATAATCATGCCATTACTTTACACATAAGACATTTTGTATGTATAAAATGTTATAAAAACATTACAGGCTCAGTGGCTCAGCCTGTAATCCCAGTACTTTGGGAGGTCGAGGTGAGTGGATTGCTTGAGCCCGTGGGTTCGAGACCCGCCTGGGCAACTTGGCGGGACCTCATCTGTACAATAAGTCAAAAAAATTAGCCGGGCCTGTAGTTCCAGCTACTTGGAAGGCTGAGGCGGAAGGATCGCCGGAGCCCAGCAGGTCGAGGCTGCGGTTGCCAGGAGCGGCCACTGCACTCCAGTTTGGGTGACAGAGTGAGACTCCAGCTCAAAAAACAAATTTTACAAAACATTACAAAAAAGGGCAAAGGGAGTTTTTATATTTTAAAAGAAACACAACAAATTAGTATTATGCCTATATATAAATTTTCAATGAGATAGCATTTCTGTGAAGATACATATGTCCATATTACATATGTTGTATATAGGCATGCATATGTTAATAAATGTGTGCTTTTAAAATCTATTCAGAACTATTAAAAATCAATAGAGACTATAATGTTAAAAAGAATAAAACTGAACAAACTTTACTGAATCCATTTAAAAACCAATTGATTTTATCTTTTTACTACTTACAATCATAAGAGAAAAGTATAAGTATATAAATGACATTCTGAATACCGATTGCTTTGTTTTTACATACAAATACACGAGGAAATATAAGAAGTATCTGTCTACATACATACATATAGTAGCTTCATATCTGCATATATTTTTCAAATGCTGTTATTCATGTGACTTTGCACACTCGTATGAGAAAGATTTGCATATAAGTACATAAACTTTTAACTTGAATTGTTTTTCATTGTGATACCACAGAAATTTGAAGTATTATTTAGTGAAATACATTATTTAATAAAAATTATTTTAAGCTACTGTAAGATCACAAAGAGCTATGGAATTATTTTAAGATGTAAATCACCTTCAGATAACTTTTTATTATTTGTATTAAATGTATAACTAGATTAAATATATAAATAGATTACCTATTAGTTAAAATAAAATTAATTAATAAACTACTCTGTAAACATATTTGACATATAAAACTCGTACTCTACAGTTTCTGTTCTTGGAATCGTATAATTAATGTGATGATAAAGACCAACAAAAACATTTGCTTAGAGTTTATGGACATAAACACTGTAGATATAACTTTGATATGCTGTGTAGAAGAGCATTACCCAATTTATATTTCTAAATTTCATTTAGAAACAGAAGATGCAATTTTGAATTATGGCTTAAAACTTAACTCACAAAACAATGCTAATTTAACTTTATTTTTGTTTCTAATTAAAGAAAAATGATTTTAAAAGAAAGCAAAATCCATGAACGCATGTTTCCTTTTATTCAAAATCAGGTACTTATTATTTTGCATTCCTTGCCACAACGAAGATTTGGTTTTGCTTTCTAGCTTTCAGCATCCTGAAACAAAGAAGAAGATGTGAACTCATTACAAGAATAAATTTCATTTATATATGTGTCAACTAAAATAATTTTAGGGAATAAAAAAATGAGGATATGTATTAAGTGATTTTACTCAGTAATTCTTTTACAATTCTAAGTAACTTTCAGATTAATGAATTTAATGCATTTGAAGTAGACTCATTTTTAAATAAACATGTAAATGTACTATGATCTATACCTCATAAGTAATGTTCATTCTCTTAAAGAATTCTGGAGACTTCAAATTTATGGTCACAAACACACCTTAATTTAACTTACCAATATAGTTTTCCTTCAATAAAATGTAAGAGACAAAATGAGAAAAGGTTTTGCTATAATCTACTTAAATTTATATGAATACTTGGCAGATTTTTAAAAGATTTATTTTAATGTACTTGAAGGTGTGCCTGGTGGATTATGGGTAACCAATTTATACTATCAGTTTCTGCAAGAAAGAACTGAAAGGTGATCATGTACTATAAAAAAATCTTCTTTTCATAGTATGTTTGGTCAATATATTCCTTATTTTTTCCTTCTGTGTCACTTATTATATATTCATACATTTCTTTTACATCCTGCACTTCTGACCTCTTCAGTACTTACTTGTGGATAAATGTCTATTTCAATTTTGATTTTTACTGTGGCATTTGTGAAGCAAATATATCTGATATTGCATTCTGCTCAAGTAATATGAAATCTAAACCCTAGTTATTACAGTAGAGATAGAAATTGTAAAAGTATTATAATATCAATTAAGACATTATAATCTTTTAGAATTTATCAAAAGTATGCATTTTTAATTTATTTTTCTCTGTGTGTCATGAATATGTACATTCTGCTTCTAAATTACATTTTGAAAAAAATTAGACATGATCATAACTGACATTTTAATGCAGTTATACACTAAGTTAAGTATGCAATTCCAGTATGGCATATTAGTCACAAAATAATTAGGTTTTTCGGGTTATCTGAACATTATCTTCCCATAATTCCTTACTTTTTTAATTAAAAAAACTTTTTAACAAGTAAAATAAATGCAATTAAAGATATTATTCTTACAATTAGTATAAGATAAAGTAAAATATTGAAAAATAATGGACAATATAAGACGTCAGATTTTTTTTTTTTCAAGAGAAGGATTAGCTATTTCATGACACCAGAAGTACCTATGATCATCCCCTACAGTAGCAGTCCACATCTTTTTGGTATCAGGGACTGGCTTCGAGGCAGACAATTTTTCCATGGACCTGGTGGGGGAGGGGTTGGGTAAGAGTATGGAAAGATGATGTGGGGGTGATTCAAGCACATAACTTTTATTATGCACTTTATTTCTATTATTATTACATTGTAATATAAATTGAAAAAATTATACAACTCATCATAAAAAAGAGACATGGATAGAAGTGATAAACAAAACAATGGGCAGGCCACACTCAGACTGAATTGTGTCAGATTCTGACTTAAAGCCTGTCCCCAGATGCAGCTGTACAATTGAAGTATATCAACTCACTTGCCACTCACTGATAGGGTTTTGATATGAGTCTGCATGCAATTGACTTATTATGGTCTCTGTGCAAACCTCACTGCTAATGTTCATCTGTACTTGCAGCCACTCCCCAGTGCTAACATCTGCTGTCAGCTCCAACTCAGATCATCAGGCACTAGATACTCATAAGGAGTACACAACCTAGATCCCTCACCTGCACAGTTCACAATAGGGTTCGCACTCCTGTGAGAATCGAGCAACACTGCTGATTTGACTGACAGAAGGCAGAGTTCAGGCAGTAATGCCAGGATGGGGAGCAGCTGTAAATACAGATGAAGCTTTGCTAGCTTGCACGCCACTCACCACCTGCTGTGCAGCAAAATTCCTAACAGACCACAGACCAGTACTGGTCCATGGCATAGGAATTGGGAACCCCTGCCCTATGGGACTCATTGGTCATTTTGGCCATAGAGTAGAATTCTAGCTCCAAGCCATCTGTCATAGACTTTAACAGTTCTAACCATTAGAATATAAATTATCATAAATAATGTAGTATATATAAAGCTCCAAGGACATGATTATTCACATGGATAATGGTCATCTTTGTATTTAACAACTATTCACAAGTTAGAATTGTCTCATTTTTGTTTTATTGAGTAAATATATAAAAGTAAGGATATTATCATTAACAAATAAATTAGCCATGCTTGTAATTATTAGCTATTTAAAATGCTTGAGATTGTTTCATGTTTATGAGAGCACTTATCTAACATTGAATATTTTCCCTTTTTAATCTAATACAAGAAACCCATAGTAATGCAGCTATCATAGCTTGTTGCCTTGCTTTAGATTTTGATGAAGTCTTGCTCAAGGAGTAGATAAATTAAAGTGGTCTTTGGAATTAGAGCCTGACTGTCCCCTGCAGGTATTCACTTCTATCCCAGAATGCAAGGATCTGGAAATACCAAATGGAATAAATGTCTACAACTTTACTCTTTGGGAAGTTTGCACACAAGGATGAACTCGCTTTTTTTTTTTTTTTAAACCACCCTCCACATTCTCTGTGTCTTCTCTAAGTTCTTTCGGTACCCTCAACCTCCATTGCCATCACTGAAGTGAGTAATAAAGATTTTGTCTTTCTTGTTGATTGCTCAATTTTTAGGGGACATAGATTTTCTTTAGCAGTAAAATTGCCACAGGTTGTTTTTGCAGGACAGGTATGAACATATGGTTGACATCTGATTTATTTGCTTCCATTCCCAAATGCAAGTAGTTATAACCAAAGAGCTTATGTAAACAAATTATTTAAGATTAAGAAATCTTATGGGTTTGAGAACAGCCTGGGCAACATGGTGAGACCTCGTCTCAAAAAAATAAAAAATAGCCAGGTGCAGTAGGGTGCCCCTGTAGTTTTGGCTACTTGGAAGGTTGAGGCAGAAGGATTCCTGGAGCCCAGCAGGTTGACGCTGGGGTTGCCACCAGTGTGCCACTGTACTCCACCCTGGGCGACAGAGTGAAGCTCCAACTAAAAAAAAGAAGGAAATTTTACATTTACTAATATCTGTGTGTTTTCCATCAGTTCCTCTTTGAAAATTGAGACCATGTGAAATAGTTATAGAGAAAGCAACATCCTAACTCCCTCTTTGCAATAGAGTAATTATGTTTTAATATCCCATCACTGCTAACCCTGTGGCATTGCTATTTATCCAGGTATCATCTATCTATTTTGTGCTGAATAGTATCCCTCCAAAATTCATGTCCACATTAAACCTCAGAAAGTAACCTTATTTGGAAATAGGCTTTTAGCAGTGTAATTAGTTAAGATGAGATCATACTGAGTTTGATGAATCCTAAATCTAAGAAACCTATGTGAAGACAGAAAGAAACACATGAAAGAAATTTATGTGACAATGGAGGTAGAGAGTGGAGTTATTCAGCTATAAACCAACAAATGCCATGGACTGCCATTAAGCGACAGAAATAGGAAGAGAAACATGGGACAGATTTGCCCTCAGTGTCCCCAGAAAGTACTAACCCTGCTCACAATTTGATTTCATATAACTCTGAGATAGTTTCTTTTGTTTTAAACCCTCAAGTTTGTGGTAATTTTTTACAAGAGCCCTAGAAACCATATTATCTCTATATATCCATCCATCTGTCTTTCTACACATGTACAGATACACATCAAATCTAGCACAAAAGCTGTTGCCTTTTTATCCTGCAAATCTGCAATATAAGGGACTCAACTCTGCTTGAAGATGAATTTCTTTCAGGTTGAGTCCAAAACCGCTTTACATCCTTTTACTGATGAATTACTTTACAATTCTACTTGATGCTACCACCTTGGTTAGCTTGTAGTCTACCTTTCAAAATACAGAATGTAAGCTTGCCAAAAATACTTTGGCAAGGCAAATCAAAGGTCTATACAGATGGTTTTTCAGGCTAATTGTTCAGCATCTGGGTCTTTGCTTGCATTGAAATCCTACAATTAACAAGGACTCAGGTTCTTTCATCTTGCCACTTTGGTATGTGATTGCGTGTTTATTACAGCCAGCAGGTAGTAGAAGGCTAGAAGGAAGAAAAACACTCTCTGCCTTAGAATGACTCCTGAAAGATACCATAAAATTAATATATTCATTTACCAATTTTAGTTAAATGGTTCAAACTAGCAGTAAAAGAAAGTGTGAAATGTTGTCTCTTGGATGGGTTCATTGCAGCTCTGAAAAAATAAAGCTCTATTACCAAAAAATAAGGGGAGATTAGACAATGCATTATAAGCAATTGCAATCTTTGCCACATAAATAATTTTAGTATTCTATGTCATGAAAATATAAGTTAAAAAAGAGGACGGGCTCGGTGACTAAGCCTGTAATCCCAGCACTTTGGGAGGCTGAAGTGAGTGGATTGCCTGAGCCTGCAGGTTCTAGACCCGCCCTGGCAAATTGGCAAGACCTCATCTCTACAATAAATCAAACATTAGCTGGGCGTGGGAGCACGTGCCTGTAGTTCTGGCTACTTGGAAGGGTGAGGTGGGAGGATCGCCTGAGCCCAGCAGGTCAAGGCTGTGGTGGCCGGGAGAGTGCCTCTGCCAGTCTAGGTGACAAAGTGATACTCCAACTCAAAAAAAAAAAAGTTAAAAAATAAAATACTAATATGGAAATTTTCAGTCTAACTATCAGCTATACATTTGAGGTAAATTTACATAGATTGCTATGGAAAGATATTTAAAACAAATTGCTGAGGAGTAAAAAGTAAATTATAAGCAATATATTTGATTCTTATAAAACATTTATAAAAACATGCACACATTAATTATATAAATTATTTATAGGGAAGGTAATAGAATTGGGAGTGGGTTTGGACTAAGAGGAAACTTTACGTATTTTGATAATAAGAAGTTCTATTTGCCTATGAAGCAGATTCTTTAGTAAGAAAGTGTTTCTTCCCAAAATCAGATGTAGCATAAAATAATATTGAACTGTACGTATAGATGTGTGTATGCATATTTATGTACATATATAATTTAAAAAATTCTACATCGATATGTTTGCATTCCTATAGTTTATATTTCTATATACAGTTTTTAATTTATATTTCAATAATTAATCCATCTGAAAATATTTGTCTTATGAGATCTGATTTTATTTTTTAATGATATGACTGTTGCATACTTTAAGAAAATAAAGCAATACAAAATGCCAGATAGAAAAAAGATTATATTTATTAAAATTATGTTTAATTGACAAATAAAGATTGCATATATTTATGGGTTACAATGTGATGTTTTAATATATGTACACAATTTGAAATTATTAAACCAAGCTAATTAACATATATTTCATCTCACTTCATATTTTTTGTGACTAGACATTTAAAAATGTAATCTCAGCATTTTCCAGTATTTATTATATTACTGTTAACTGTAGTCACCGTGCTGTAAAATAGGTCTTCAGAACTTATTTATCCTGTCTACCTGAAACTTTGTGCTCTTTGATCAATGTCTCCCTATTTCTTCCCCTGCTCCTAGCCTCTGGTAACCACCATTCTACTCTTTACTGCTATGATTTTGATTGCTTTAAATTCCACATATAAATGAGATTATGTATACCTGACTTATTTGACTAAATATAACATCCTCTTGGTTTATCTATGTTGTCACAAATGACAAAAATTTCTTCCTTTTAAAGGCTCAATAGTATTTCATTGTGTATGCATGTCACATTTTCATTATTTGTTTATCTGTTGGACACATTGATTGATGTCATATCTTGCTTATTGTGACTAATGCTGCAATGAGCATGGGCTTGAAGATATAGTTTCAACACATTAATTTCAACTTCTTTAAATTATATGTACCTTTCTTAATAGTTTCCATTGGCTACGGAGTGAAGATTTTATTGGTGCCAGATAAGTGTAGAAATAGAAAGAATCCAGTTACAAAACTAGAAATGATGGTGGCTTAGCGTAAGGTCTTGGCAATTGGTATGGCATAAAGTAGCTTGATTTGAGTTATATTCTGTGCTGATTTTCTAATGGATTGAGAAGAAAGATACCCCAATATAATCATATTTTAAGGATGAATCTCTGATTATTGATTAAGATTTATACTTATGAGCATGTTACTTTCTTCTGAAGTTTGGTACCTATTTGAACACATTTTAAATTGTACTTTTAAAACTGACATAAATTACAAAGTTTGAATTAAATAATTGGAAATTATTCTGACAATCATACTAAAAAATATGTGTTAAGAATATTGTTTTCTGATGGATCATTTGCTACAGAAGGGCACCTAAATTCAACGGAGACTAATAGGACACATTAGTGATTAAAGTATAATGTTTCTGAAACAACACTTTTATAAGTAAGCCAGGATTAAATAAATTTGCATCTTTAATTATAAGACTACTCTTACTGGTTAGTATGTAACAGGCAACTTTTCTTACATGTGCTTTTGGACATGTATGTTGGAAAAGTTTATTTTGTAATAAAATAGTTAATTTCTGCTTTGAATTCATTATTGTTTTAAATTTTAATCTTCCAAGTTGAATTTATAATCAAAAGCAATGACAACTAAGTAACCAGAAGAAAACATACAACTTTGTCCAATAAATGAGATTGCAGATAGTTTCTTCATGGGGGTAACAGCTCTGCCTTTAGAGACTGACTTTATTTGGACAACTACATGCCTAAAAAATTGTGAAAAATGAAAATGATTTTGGTATAGAGCATTTAAGAGGAGGCTGGCAGCTTCATGATACAGCAACATGACAGAACAGTTAAATACTTTATAGCACCAAAGAAATGATCTAAACGACCACCTTCCTCCCGCACAACCAAAATTGACTCTGCTTTGTGTATCAGAAAGGTCATTCACATGATTTAGGCTGCACCCACTCAAGAATAAGTAGACAAAGATATGGGACAGTCTTGAAAGCATTCACCAAGCTACACATAGACCCATCAACACAGAGTGGAAACCTACTGACACAAGGCACTTAAATACAAACTTGGACAAAATGCTGACTGAATAATAAGCTGCACCAACCTGGGGGAAAACTTATGAAGAGAGAATTAATAATTTTTCACTCATCCCTTGCAGTCTGGAAGACTGCGGATATCCCAGAATACGCCAATTTTAGAGTGACCATACAGGGAACATCCATACTCCCATTGTCTAGGAAAATTTGTCACAACTGCCAGAGTTGTGACAACAGCCTCCAAGCCGCACAAACATTAAATAGTTAAGAATTAAAATCGAATGAGATAAAAAAAAGCTTAACAACAGTTTTAACCAGTAACAACCCAGGGGCAATCTCTAGGTAGTTAAACAAAAACAAAAACAAAACAAAACAATAAAGCAAGAGAAAAGAAAACTGACCAGATACATGAGAGTTTCAACCCTGCAGAAGATGTAGGCCACATAATTTTTATGACTGATTCTCTACACAAATAAGAAGATGGCTAAACAAACAAACAAACAAAAATTGATCATAAGGGGCAGATTATCATCCAGTGTTGCTACAATATACAATATCTTATATATCGTTTTACATTTTTAACAAAAAAAAGAGACATGCAAAGAAACAGGAAAGTGTAACTCACACACAAAAAAATAAAAAATAAATGAAAGCAACAACAAAAACAGGCAATACAATCTAGGTAGAATAAACTCAAAGTGATTCAATCCCAGACATATCAAAATCAAAATTGATGACCAAAGAAAATAATAACAGGAAAAAATTTGGTGGATTCACAAATACCTGGAAATGAAGCTATGTAGTCTTTTAAAGTTTATTTTGTATTATTTTATTTGAGTTGTAGGGTACAAGTGAGGATTTGATGCATAAGTTGGCCGCATGCTAGTAAACTTTGGGCTTCTAGCTGTCCCTTGACAGTGGACGAGGTACCCATTGTTACCCTGTGCCTCCTCCCTTCCTCAGTCGCTCCCTCCCTTAGCATCTGCCAATCACACCTTGTTTCTTTGTTTCTTGCCTTTTTTTTTTTTTTTTTTTTTGAGTTGGGTCTCACTCGGTTGCCCAGACTGGAGTGCAGTGGCCGCTCCCGGCCACCGCAGCCTCTACCTGCTGGGCTCCAGCGATCCTTCCGCCTCAGCCTTCCAAGTAGCTGGAACTACAGGCGCGCGCTACCACGCCCGGCTAATTTTTGATTATTGTAGAGATGAGGTCTCGCCAAGTTGCCCAAGTGGGTCTCGAACCCACGGGCTCAGGCAATTCACT